>SNQJ01S0004954.1:89476-104455 GCA_010110895.2 Picea sitchensis | reverse complement strand
TGACAACAATAATACAACTATACAATGAGGGTGTCTATATCTCTTTTCCCTCTTTCGCTCTAAACTGTCTAATCTAAGTGTTAAATTCTATCTACCTACATTCATTACACATAAAGGCTCCTATCTACTATGGATGAGAGCGGGTCGCTCAAGGTCCTTTTACAATAATACAAGCATGCCTCCACTTAATGACTTCATTAATATTTCAAAACATTTTCAAAAAATGTGCTCCGTGCCTTTCCAGTTGTCTCTTATCTCCATGCTGGCTTGCGGCTGGCTATGCTTGCACGCCCTTGCGATGCTCCTGCATCAATGAAGGACACTATTGTGTCTATCTTATTCAAGTTGTTGAATGAATTAGAGAAAATCCTAAGGATACCATATCCTTATGGTTTGAAACACCCCCTCTATAAACCTTGAGTATATGTAATTAATCACTACTAGTTATTTCCATGTAATGGAATATAAATATTGTAAATGTATTATTGTGTAATTGTATATGCCAAAAACTAACTGTGGGGTGAATCCTCAAGTACTAGAAATGATACCACTAGAGGAATGAGAGGTGTCCCTATTAAACTAAAGGACCTACAACCTTATTCATATTATTTTCCTCGACTATGATTTCATGGAAATTCAATTAATCAGGAAGGATGGTAGTTGGACAACCAACTACCCCAAATAAATATAGGTATGGGAGATCAAGTTAGGATAGATGAAACTATGAACTATAGGTACAACAACGTACCAATTATGCAACCCCAAATTTACCTGCGGGTTTCCTTCTGATGGGAGGAAGGGGACAGGTTGATAAACTTTCCAAGGTGATGTGTGCAAGAGAAGAACACGATGGTAGACATGAGAGGGGGGCATAAAGTTCTAGGGGGGAGAAAGGTCAGAGATTTAGAGGTTAGAGAGATATATGGCCAAGAGAGAGAAATTGATAGATTTTGGATGGGAGAAAGAGGATGGACTATGTAAAAATATAGTAATAAGAAAAAGAGTTGGATCTCTAAGTCTTACATGGGAGAATCCAGAGACCCAACCTGAGATGGGAAGGCTACGATCTTGATACTAGGAAGGTATATGAAAAACCTCATTGAGGCATGAGCTAGGTGGGTGTGAGAACATCCTTACCATATGGGTGTGAGGGAGAGTGTCCTTCACAATTTGTTGAGAACTAGAGAGAAATGGATTCCTTGGTGGTATGATGGCTTGGAAAGGGGTGGCCTATTGTCGAAGTGATTGAGCATGCATATCCTACAGTTGGGTGGAAATGTGAACACCCATAGTCAATTGGCTAGTTACAGCCTTGTAACATATAAGTATTATGTATCCCTTGTGTAAATTAGTTAAAATAAATAGTTGGGTACATGTGATTGCATTGTAAATGTGCACGGGTAGTAAATGGGCTTGATATTATCTTATTGGAAAACCCACATAGTTGAATGATTTATGCATATAAATGTACTTATAAAAATGAATGTTTGTAAATGGATTCAATGGTTGAAATGTGTGTATTATTTGTGAATGCATAAGAACTTAAGGAAGTTGAGTTAAAAACCCAATAGATTGATGTTTTCTGAGGCTGCAAGACTATTAAATCTGAACCTGAACCATAAGCATGCTTAAATCCCTACAATATCTAGCAAGAATCAACAATCATTGGATCTGAAAGTGGAGATAACCCACACCATTGATCTCTATCACAAGGATCTCATTAGATCATGAATATCGGTGATTGATTGAGGGTCGTCAGATCTACTAGCCAAAATATTGTAGCAGTAGATATTCAAAAATCTCAGGAGGATGTTTTTCATCTTGAGATATTGGAGCACCAGACCCAAAAAGAAATCCTAATTCCAAATCCATTTGGAAGTATCGATACACTAATGTCCGAGGACCAGGGTTCCAAGCCTTGGTTCCATGCCTCATTACAAAAACAAGAGGGAGGGAGAAAAAGTGTGTCATCATAGTGACATAATGTGCCAACTTGGTAACCACGGTGCCACAAAATTGACACCTAACCACGTCTTGTTGTAGATGGGTAGAGAGTGGGCCCATGTTAGGATTAATCCTTTAGAACATCACCTTGAAATATGAGCCATTAGATCTAGGATACTGATAAATCTAAGTCATAAACCTTCGTAAAGGTCAGGAGTCATAATTCTAGGGATTAGTTTAGTTAATCACCTCGTAATCCCAGTAATTAACTTAGTTATTTATCCCGTAACCATCAGACCGTGAATCATGGGGAATTTTAATGTGGAAGAGACTAGTGAAGAGCCATGGTCCTGATGTTAGCAGTTACCTGATGGTGACGCATGTCATCCTTATTGTTATAAGAAAAAATTGTTCGTTGGGACAGATCCGACCTATCCAGCTATGAAGCTGGTTACAACCTTTTTGATAGCTCAACACGAGGTATAAACTATTCGCACCTCAAGTGGTCCTTCACCTAAGGCGGTAATGAAGGGGAAAAATGAGAGGTGAAAGGCTTGTAAGAAGTCTTTCTCAGGACCACCCATGTTGGGTGTTGTCCTCCCTCATTTGGCTAGATGGCCAAAATGTCCCTGGGGGTGACAATTAGGGACAATAGGATGAAAATAAGCTCACTGATTTTTAGGACAATGAACTAAATAAAGTGAACAACAAGCTGCTCGCTCCCTTAAAGCATTGGAAAATGGTTGATAATGGGTTCTCGGAGTAAACCGATGTCTTGGACAATTAACCAATGGATACCTCAAGTGAAAGAGTGTAAAACAAGGGTGAAATGTGAGATTAAAAGCTACATCCATGTCCTTTTAGATGGTTGTAAATTGTGAACAACAAGATGTTCGAAGCTTTTAAGACAAGGAAACAAGCCCATAATGGCTTGATACCCCCCGGGGTGACCTGGGAAGTGATCCCGAAAGATTTTAAAATAAAAAAGGGGGTTGTAAAAAGGGATGAACAACCTTTTTACAAGTTGTTACAACTATGTTTGGGATAATATTTACAACTTCAATTTTCAGTTTGTGGGTGAAGGGTGGACTGACGAAAGGTTGACTTTAAAAGTATTTTATTGGTGAATTTTTAGTTATTAACACATGTCTTGACAACCAAACTGTTTTGAAGGTTATCTCGATTGGGAAAACGCATCCTGAAACGGTGCCAACTAGTATAAGAATAGTAATATTAGCAGACCACAGTCGTTAGGTTGAAGAGTGCCCCATGCAGTTCAGAGAAGCAGGGATTAGCCACTTCTCGGCACTAGTGCTTTCGGGATATTAAAGCCTCTTGGATGGAATAAGGATACCTATTAAAAGGAAGACGCCCAAGACCCCCTAAAGGGAGTTTTAGATGAGCTTACCCAAGGAAAGTAGTATTCCAACCAAATCCTTCACCGTGTGGTACTAACGAAAGACCACTCGATTTATACTAACTAGACAACTTCCGAGGGGCTCCTGATGAATACTTTCTAGATTTGACTCTTAGTATCCTACAAAATTAAAATTGCTTGAAGTAAAGGACCAGGCCATCCATGTTGTGAGGTCACGTCTTGCTTTCACAAGCGTGCCTCCTGGTCACTGAATTTGAAATTTATCTAAAACTTTATACAGAAAACAAGTAAATAGGTATGTGACATATATTTCATGGATAAATAATTTGTATATGTATGTATCTAAATAGTATAATTTTTGTTTTGAGTGGATGGGGCGGACCCCTGAATTGTTTTCAAGTGTTTTGCAATTTTTTGAGCATATTTAGCTTGTTTATTTTTGCATGG
Organism: Picea sitchensis; assembly: GCA_010110895.2. Lineage (NCBI taxonomy): Eukaryota > Viridiplantae > Streptophyta > Pinopsida > Pinales > Pinaceae > Picea > Picea sitchensis. The sequence continues at coordinate 100,686 of SNQJ01S0004954.1, read as the reverse complement.
CCCCTTTAGGGGCAACCACCTGTAGATTAGTGAATGAAAAATTATACAATGAAAACTTGAAAAAACTAACTAATTACAAGTAAATGATTTTTTGATTATTTGGGTTGGTTTTCATTGATGTCAACACTTGAAGAAAGCCTGGTAGAAAATTTCGGTAGCACAAAGGTTTGGGTAATGGACCCAAGTTTGTTTGATGGATAATGGTATTAGTTTTGATATATTTGTAGGTAAGACTATTCCATATGTATATTCAATGTCAATCCATTTCCGGTGGTATGTGGAACGTCACATAACTCCTCACGGTAGAGAGTTATGGCCATGTGAAGTTGGAGAAAGGTTTGGGTAATGGACCCAAGTTTGTTTGATGGATAATGATATGTGTTTTGATATATTTGTAGGTAAGAATATTCTGGATGGATAGTAAATGTCATTCCATTTCCATTTGTATGTGGAACATCACATAACTCCTCACGGTTAGAGAGTTATGGCCATGTGAAGTTGGAGAACCCTCATGAGTCATCTAGAAGCCCCAAAAGGTCAAAGTAGTCAAAGTGGTTTAAGAGATTTTAGAAGGTAAATAATAAAGTAAAGTGATGAGTGTATTATAAGACAAAATGAATACAAAATAAATTATTTAAATAATAAATTTAATGGAGAAATTACTAAGTGGACAATTGGTTAGAAGCGAGTTAACCCTAAAATAAGGAAAGTGGGTTAAGATGGTTAAAAGGTAACCCCTTGAGGAAGCTACATGAAAGTATAAATAAGAGGCAAGGCTCTCTCATTTTTATCACACTTGAGAATATGTTATATCTACAAGTGACTGAGGTAACCAAAGGATATTTAAGCCGAATTTCAAAGGGAAGGTGAAGTAAAGAAGGCCGGAATTCAAGGGAGGATAAATTATTTTGATGATGCATTCTAAGGTATGTTATTTACAGGTCATCTCACCATTTTTGCAATAAATTTTTTTCTAGAATGATTCCGACTGTGGAATTGGGAGTCCATTGGGGAAGCATATCCAAGTAGCTTTGATACAAATTTCATCTTCTGGGTCGTTGTAGTTTTGGAGTGAAACGCCGTAGAAAATATGGTTTGTGGATAGTCCTAAAACTAGTCTAAAACAAGTGTTTCGGGTAAAAATGTCATAACTTATTCATAACAGATCCAAATTATGTAATACAAAATGTATTGGTTATATTACAATCTACAGTATTCGATGTACAATTTTCAGATCCATACAGCAAATATTCCATGCAGGGGATTCTCTACACGTTCTCTCTCTAGAATAAGCCAGAATTCAACAAGGTATGCCATTTTTTTCTATAAATCTTTTTATGAGAGGCTCCAAGTAGTTAAATCTAGAGGAATTGAATAAAATACACTGAAGAAAATTGTGTACCATTAGTCATTACATGTACATAGTTATGATTATTGAAAGTTAGGGGTTTTGACTAATCCAAAATTAGTCATGTGAGACTAAAGTAAAGTTTGATGAAAATGCTAGTCTCATGTTGTTAAAGTTAAGGAAGGTTTGTAGGTATGTGATCATATACACTAGGTCTTTTACAAAGTTACAAATCATATTTGGATGATGAGGGATTTTGGTTGAGGTACATGTTGGGTACATGGTTGAGACAAATAGTTGATGAGTTCGCACATACATGAGGTGTATAGTTGATGATGTTGGTGCATCTTGATGAGTCATAGTTTATGTGCATTTGATGCATTATTGGTACATATTTGGTGCATGGTTGATGCACTCGTTGATGGTACATGTTGAGGTACAGGTTGGTGCATGGTTGATGCACTTGTTTATGGTACATGTTGATTACAGGTTGTTTGGTACAAGTTGATGAATGGTTGATACACTTGTTTATGGTATAGGTTGGTGCATGGTTGATGCACTTGTGTATGGTAAAGGTTTATTATAGTTTGAGGTACATTTTTATGCATGGTTTAGGTTATTGGTACAGGTTGTTTGGTGCAAGTTGATTGGTACAGGTTTACGACAATATATCTCACAGTGATAGTGTGACAGTGGTTCCATCATTCTACTTATATGTCAGGGTGGTTGGATGGGGCAAGGACAAGTGGTTGTATCCGAAGAATAGAGGGGGTTTTTTCCTCCTTCTGGTTGTACCCAGAGTATTGGGGAGTTGGATCTTCCCTCAGGTTTTAGCCTGAGAAACTAGGGGATTGGAGCCTCCTTCCAGTTGCAGCTGGAAAACAAAGGAATTTGGTGCATCCAATGAATGTAATTCTTCAAGACATATAAGAAAAAACATTATGTGGTTTTATCCCACTTTGGATTTCCACGTAAAAACACTGGTGTACTGTGTATGTGTATGATTGCTCATTTTTACATTGTTTATTTACTCTGCAATTATTGGATGATAATGATACATTGATATAACACTTGCATTTTATGGTGAAAAAAGATTAATTTTCTCTATTATTGATTCACCACCCCTCTCAGTAATCCAACAATTAGTATCATACCAAGTTCCTTCAAAAATCAATTTAACCACTGAAAGGTAGATCATGGAGAGAAACAACATGTATAAAAATGGAATACCACAATTTGATGGACAAAAGTATGCATTTTGGAGAAGAAGGATGAAAACATATATATAAGCACAAGGATTTGAAATTTGTCAATCAGTTGTAGATGGATACAAAGAGCCAGCAGTTCCATCGATAAATGAAAGAGCAATAAAACTCAATCAAAATAATTCCAATTCCACAAATTCACTTCTTAATGGTCTTTGTGAATTGGTATTCACCAAAGTTATACATTGTAAATCTGCTAAAAAGATTTGGGACAAACTTCAAAATATTTATGAAGGAGATTCAAAATTCAAAGAGGTAAAGCTTCAAACTTACAGAGGTCAGTTTTAATAACTAAAGATGAAGGAAGATGAGAATATTGCATCTTATTTATTACGAGTCGATGAAACAGTAAATGCAATGATAGGATTGGGAGAAGAAATCAAAAAATATGTAATTGTTCAAAAGGTACTAAGATATCTTCTTATGAGATTTGACCCTAAGATATAAGCACTAGAATAAAGAGAAGATCTAGAATCAATAAGAATGGACGAACTACATGGAATATTCATAGCATATGAAATGAGAACTGAACAGGAAAATCCATATATAAAAGAAGCATCTTTCAAAGCATCCAAAAGCTCAAATAAAAAGGGAAATAAAAAGGAAAAATAACATAGCAATAGCAATGACATCTCGGAAGATGATGAAGAAGTGGACAACTTCGTTTGAAGATTGAACAAGGGAACCAATGACATATATAGAGGTGATTTTCCTTTGATTTGTTTTAATTGTGATGGTATTTTTCATTTTGCTAACAAATGTCCTCATAAGAAAAATAAGAGGAATGATGAACATTAATCAAATAGAAAACAAACATATAAAGGCAAAGGAACCACAAAGAAATTTTTCAAGAAAAGCCTATGCACCAAAGAAGAAATCTCATCATCAAATGAAGATGAAGTCAGTGACAGTGAGACATAAATAGTTCTATTCATGGCAGTAGAAGACTCTGACAAAGAAGACACCGAATAAGAATATGAAGAGGCCGAAGAATAATATGAAGAGGAAAAAGTTGACTATCTATAAGAATTGTTTTGTTCCATAGAAGTTATAAGAAGATAAAAGAGGGGAAAAAAGAAGCTACAAGTGGAACTAAACAAGAAAGAAGACACTCCGGAACTAGAACAAATGATCACAAATTTGAAGGTTCAAATAGAAGAAGATAAAAGAATTGAAGAAGCACTCAAAGAACAACTATAAGAAAAATACAAGATCATTGAAAAATTGGAAGAAAAGATTGTCACATTAAGAAAGGATCTTCAAAAGAAAAATATGTATAACAACTCAAATGTTTTGGATGATATTATCAACAGTCAAAAACCTCATCATGACAAGTCCGGAGTTGGATAAAATCAGACAAAGAAGGGATCAAGCTCCAAAACAACAGAAAAATAAACATATCCAAAAAGATATGAAGAAACAACCAAAGGGGATAAGAATATTACAGGGATACTCCTCCACCGAGAAGATTCAGATTTCATAATCAACAACTGATAGATAGGCCTCATGAAGAAGAAGTATAAAAGAGAAACTCCTTTAAGAAGATCTTCAACTCCCAGTTATCAAACTATCTTTTTTGGTTTATGTTATGCATGTAATAATTTTGGACATAAAACTATTAATTCGAGAGATAACAACAAGAAAATAAACAACCTTGAAAGTCATACACAAAAGGGTTATTCAAGAACGCCTAGTGAAACACAAATATAAAGTTACAACGGGTGTTGGCACAGGGGCAGACCCAGGGTTCAATGCTCAAGAGCACACCAACAAAGCCCTAACTACCGACCCTTTCGGCAACACCTGTGAAGCAAATGAAGTCTCACCCAAGGTAGAGGTAGGGGTGGTTACAGGACTCAGGTGTTTGCAACCTTAGATGGGACACAGATATGTGATTATCTTTATTACAACGCACTTAGAAACAGTTATTCCTTAGCATACATTCATTGATATACTTCACAAAAGGCACAGAGAATCGCAGTGAATACTTATACTAAGAATGATTCAGTACTTGTCCATAGAAATATAGGTTAGATTCAACAGATCAAGCACTAAGCATCTCATATATCAGATCTAATGTTCATTCATTCATCAACAACACAGATCATAACTAGGTCTACTTAATCACATCAAGCACTTAGCCAAGAAAGATATAAATACATAAGAGCGAAGCACAAAGCACTATACACACAGTTACCGTGGTTCACCCCCACCCTGGGGCTACATCCACAAAGTCTTCTTTATATTATCACGGTCAAGCAGTTACAACACAGATCTCTAATGACCCTTACTTTGCACAGGACACAAGATCTGTGTAGCTCGCTAGATCCTTCTTCCTTTCTCTTTAGACTATAACAACCTGCACTTAGCTCTCTGATCTCATGCATAGAGCACTCTAAGATACATCCAATCACACAGATCCAATTACTAGCACTAAGCTTTCATTCATACATCACATAGATGTACTACATTACTATCTCCTCCTATATTACTATCTACATTGCCTATTTATAGATTACCAAATGGGCCTAAATGTGGGTAAACCCATGGGCCAACATCCCTTTCCCGTTACATCAACCCAAAACCCTAAAATGGACCCCAAAATAGGTCTTTCTTCCTTATTTTTTGCTTCACGTTGCGCTCCTTCCTTGGCAAGCTATCATAGTCCCAAAAGTGGTCAAGTATGACCAAGTACTCTTAAACTTAGTTAAGAGCCAACACCAGTAAATGAGATGGACCACGCTGCATCAAAAGCAAAAGAAAACAATGTCAGAGTTCACAAATACCTTTGATACCCTGTGCACGAAGCTGGGTATCAAAGAATCTGAGTGAAATTTGGTTTTGAAATAACATGGGGATCTACACAGGTACATCCAAACTGAAATGGAGTTTCTAGACATCTCATCACTGGGATCCGCTTATAGATATGTTGTCAAAATTGAGCATAAATTTAAGCAACATAGATGTAAATTCTAGTTTGGTAACAACACAGGACTTGTGCTGCAATGAATAAACAAATAACTTGTAAATTTTAAATTTAATGAATAACTTGTAATCACAAGTTAAATTTGTCCATGCAACTCAATATACTTAGAGTCTGTGTAATGGGCATTGGCATGGTAGTTTCCTTAGTACGAATAATAATAACTTGGGTCTAATTTTTAATCATTGTCACTATGTGGTTCTTGCATCATTATTACTCAGTGAGAAGTACTAAAATTCGTATTTGATTATCACAATTTATGAGAACAATTTATGAAAATTCATTCTTTGCAACATTTGCCTATGATGTAGCAAGGAGATTTTTCGCTCTAAGGACCGACTAGGGTTTCAACTCTGATTCTTCTTAGTTGCTTCTACTATGGCCGCTCCTATAGGAGGGGAGCCACCACCCCCTCCTTCTCTTGCTACTTCCTTTCGCAATCTTCTGGCCTCCCAAGGAAAGAAGCTCCCTCATGCTAAACCCCCCAGCTTCGTCAAGAAGCTCAACTCGATCCCAAAAATTGAACACTACTACATTGGGTGCAAATTACGACAAAATATTATGACGGTTTAGAATTTCATCGTATTTTTTTTTCTTTTTTTGTACTAAATATACTTTTTTGTACTAAATATACTTTTTTTTCGAGGTCCAAATGTTGGTCGCTCTAGTGGCAAACATTCCAGGTTGGTCGTTTTAACGACGAAAGTTGTTCGATCTAGCGACTAACCACCAATTAGTCGCTATAGTGACCAACAATGGCACGTGTGAGAATCAAACAATCATTTATGACAAATCAATCATATATATATCTCAGTTACGGAAAATTTGCTATAGTTACGACAATCATTTTCTACAGTTGTGAAAATCATTTGGGTGTTTTGATGCAATGGTGTTCTGGTTTTTTATGAAATCTTGATTTCAATTCTCTTTCAAGAAGAGAAACATTGAATTGATCAGACTCTAGATAGTTGAGATTTTGAAGGTTAGTACTTAAAAAAATTCTGTGTGATTTAGTAATTTGGTGTTATTTAACTATTTTATGGTTTATTTCACTCCTTATAAGGGTTTAGAGGAAGCGTTTATAAGCACTAATTATGGATAAAAGATATGTGTGTTAAGGGTTAATGGTAATACATACAAATATTTAGGGGTTATAGGGTATAATTCTTAGGGGTTATATGTGCTAGGGTTTTAGTATTTTAGTGATGAAGACGTTATAGGTATTTGGAAATAATGGGTTATAACTATTGAAAGTTAAATGAATTATAAACTACATGAGGTGTTATGGGTTATAAATATTGTAAAGAGTAGAGATTAATGGTTAAGTGCTTACATGAGTTATGGTTAGGGAGGTTAGGGGTGATATTAGTTAAAGGACTTAAAGAGTATACATGTTTGGACTTATAGGGGTTATAGTTGTTAATAATTAGGTGATACGTGTGTAATGGGTTATATGGGTGAGGGGTTAGATGCCATGGTAGTAAGGGTTTAATGTTTTACGAATATGGATTATATGGATTTAGTGTTTTACGAATAGGGTAATATCGATAAGGGTTAAAGGGGTTAGGGTTTTAAGTGTGTGGAGTTATGAGTTATAAGGATTAAAGGTTATAAGATCTATTTGTTATGGCTTGGAAGGGATCAATGTTAGGTTTAGTAAAGTTTAAGGGTTATAATGGTTATAAGGTTTATGGTTTATAAGTTCATGTATTACGAGTTAGAGATGACAACTTATAGAATTAACAAAGATGTGTTATCATATTAAAGAGGATATATGAGCTATATGTGTTAATGGATTCCACAAATGGATATATGAGCTATATAAGAATGTTAATGGATATATGAGCTATATGAACAATGTTAATGGATTCCAAATTGAGATATATCTTTTGGACACATGAAGTGCATACAATAGTTCACATTCAAAATAGATTAATGCTCAGAAACAACACTGGCAAAACTCCCTACGAGCTATGGAAAGGAATAACGACAAATGTGAAGCACTTCAGAGTATTTAGAAGCAAATGCTACATCAAAAGAGAAGATGGAAGAATGGAAAAGTTTGACTCTCGTGTGGACAAAGGAGTATTTGTTGGTTACTCAAGTACAAGGAAAGAATACAAGTGTTACAATATGAGGTTGAACAAATTTGTGGAAAGCATCAATGTAACAATTGATGAAACAGGTGGACGAGAATTAAAGGAAGAAGAAAATGAATCAATGGAACAACTTTACAAAGAAGAAGCAGAACATGAAAAATAAGTAGAAAGGGAATATGGAGAGGATTGGACAGAAGTAGAAGAGAAAGTTAAGCAAGTGCATCCAAAGAAACCTAACAAACAAGTACAAAATAATCATCCTTTAGATTAGATTATCGAAAACAAAGATGCAAGAGTTGAGACTAGAAGAAGAATATGTTCACTAGAACAAACACACCTAGCACTCTCATCTGTGATTGAACCAAACAATTTTGAAGAGGTCGGTAAGGATGAATTTTGGAATAAATCCATGGATGAAGAATTGGATCAAATAGAGAAGAATGACACTTGGGAATTGCTTCCAAGACCAAAGAATAAGAATGCGATTGGAAAAAAGTGGGTATTCAGAAATAAATTGAATGAAGATGGGCATGTTACAAGAAACAAAGCTAGATTGGTATGTAAAGGCTGCACACAGGTTGAAGGAATCAACTTTGAAGAGACATTTTCTCCAGTTGCTAGAATGGAAACAATCTGTTTGCTCCTAGATTATGTATCATATGGACATGAAATCAAATTTTTTGAATGGGGAAATTGAAGAAGAAGTCTACATTGAACAACCAGAAGGATTTCAGTTGTCAGAGAACGCAGATTGTGTGTGTAAAAGGAAGTGCAGACAACAACCTCTACATCAAGGTAACTCAAGATAGTATTTTATTAATTGAAGTTTATGTTGATGATATTATATTTGGAAGAAATGATGATAGGTTAACCCATAAATTTGCAAAGGATATGCAGAATGAATTTGAAATTTCATTACTTGGAGAAAATCCTTCTTTCTAGGTCTCTAGATACGTCAAAGCAACCAAGGAATTTTTATTTCTCAAACTAATTATATCATAGAAATGATAAAGAAGTTCATAATGGAATATTTCAAACCATTTAGCACTCCTATGCAAACCAGTTGCAAGTTGAGCAAAGATGATGATTCAAAGTCTACAGACCAGAGGAAATACAGGTCGATGATTGGTAGCTTACTATATGTGACAACATCCATACCAGATGTAATGCAGGCAGTTGGACAAGTGGCATGATTTTAAGCATCACCAGAGGAATCACATATATTAGCAGTCAAGAGGATTTTCAGATATCTCAAAGGAACATAAGAGTTTGGATGATGGTATCCAAAATGAAAGGATCTATCACTTATTGCCTACACAGATGCAGATTGGTCAGGTTTCATTGATGACTGATGAAGCACCAGTGAAGCAGTGTTATACTTGGGTGAGTGTTTAGTATCATGGTTAAGAAAGAAACAATCATTAATATCCTTATATACATCCGAGGAAGAGTATATTGTAGCATCAACACGTTGTACACGGGTTCTATGGATGAAGAAAACTTTGACAGATATACAGGTTGAGTATGCTGATCCCATTCCAATCTATTCTGATAATACAAGCGCCATCAGTATCTCAAAGAACCCAGTGATTCACTCCAAGAAGAAGCACATTCCAATAAAGTATCACTTTCTATGGGAAAAGGTTGCAGAGAAGAACATCGGAGTTAAATATGTGGGCACAAAAGAACAAGTGGAAGACATCTTTACAAAACCTCTTCCAATAGAAAGATTTGAGTATCTTCGCCAGAGACTTAGAGTAATTTCTACTCCAAAATGAATTCTTTTGAATGATTATCTTATATGTCATAGATCTACACGACGAAGCACCATAAATAGGACAATTCAGGTTGGGAGATCAGTTTCAGGAAGAATTCAGTCAGGGGGAGTATCCCCACAGATAGTTCAGTTAAGGGGAGAAACTCCAAATGGAAAGATACATTTTCCATTGATGACAAAGGGGAGAGATTTATCATATGAAGGATTAGAGAAAGAGCACAGAGGCATGGTTCGAGGGGGAGCGATGGTCACAATGGAAGCATGAGTGATATGAATTCATTATTGCATCAGAGTGTTGCAATCAATGCCAAAGTGGGATATTGTTAATTATTTGGGTTGGTTGTCATTGATGTCAACCCTTGAAGAAAGTCCGATAGCAAATTTTGGTAGCACAAAGGTTTGGGTAATGGGCCCAAGTTTGTTTGATGCATAATGGTATGAGTTTTGATATATTTGTAGCTAATACTATTCCATATGGATAGTACATTTCATTCCATTTCTGGTGGTATGTGGAACGTCACATAAATCCTCACGGTTAGAGAGTTATGGAAATGTGAAGTTGGAGAACCCTCATGAGTCATCTAGAAGCCCCAAAAGGTCAAACTGGTCAAACTGGTTTAAGAGATTTTAGAAGGTAAATAATAAAGTAAAGTAATGATTTTAATATAAGTCAAAGTGAATACAAAAGAAGTGATTTAAATAATAAATTTAATGGAGAAATTACTAAGTGGACAAGTGGTTAGAAGTGAGTTAACCCTAAAATAAGGAAAGTGGGTTAAGATGGTTAAAAGGTAACCCCTTGAGGAAGCTACATGAAAGTATAAATAAGAGGAAAGGCTCTCTCATTTTAATCACACTTGAGCATATTGTATATATACAGGTGACTGAGGTAACCAAAGGATATCTAATCCGAATTTCAGAGGGAAGGTGAAGTAAAGAAGACCGAAATTCAAGGGAGGATAAATTATTTTGATGATGCTTTCTAAGGTATGTTATTTACAGGTCATCTCAACATTTTCAAAATAATTTTTTTATAGAATGATTTAGATTGTAAAATTGGGAGGAAATTGAGGAAACATATCCAAGTAGATGTGATACAAATTTCATCTTGTGGGTCGTTGTATTTTTGTAATTACACGTCGTGGAAAATAGGGTTTGTGGCTAGTCCCAAAACTAGTCTAAAATAGGTGTTTCAGGGAAAAATGTCATAAATTCTTCATAACATATACAAATTCAGTAAGCCCAACTATATTGGTTAGATTACATTCTATAGTATTATTTGTACAATTTTCATATCCATACAACAAATATTCCATTCGGGGCATGTTCTACAAGTTCACTCTCTAGAATAAGCCAAAATTCAACAAAGTATGCCATTTTTGTTATAACTGATTTTTTGAGAGGTTACAAGTAGTGAAATATGGATGAATTGCATAAAAGACACTGAAGAACGATGTCTACCATTTTTTATATATTTATTCATTACAGGTACATAGTTATGATTATTGCAAGTTAGGATTTTTGACTAATCCAAAATTAGTCATGTGAGACTAAAGTAAAGTTTGATGAAAATGCTAGTCTCTTGTTGTTAAAATTAAGGAAGGTTTGCAGGTATGTGATAATATACACCATGTATATTATAGAGTTACAAATTAGATTTGGATGATGAAATTGATGAGGGATTTTGGTTGAGGTACATGTTGGGTACATGGTTGAGACAAGTAGTTGATGAGTTAGC
>SNQJ01S0004954.1:61051-80542 GCA_010110895.2 Picea sitchensis | reverse complement strand
AGAGGCAGTGGAGTGCATGTAAGGGGAGTGGAGGGAGGAGGTGGAGTGGAGGTCTCTACACAAAACAGGGAAGAGGAAGGAGAGGAATGGGGGAGAGGATGTTGTGTGGGGGTGGAGAGGTGATAGGGGTCTGGGTTGGAGTGGGGAAGTGTAGTAGGGTTTGGAAAGGAGGAGGAGGAGATGGGGGATGTGGGTTGATGTGGTGGAGTGGAGGATATGGGAGGTCAGCTGGTGCGTGCATGGGGAAGGAGGTGGAGGGTGGTGAGTGTGGATGAGGGAGAAGAGGGAGGAGAGTCGGAGGGCAGTGATGGAAGAGGTTGTGGGTTATGGGAAACCACGTAGTGGAGAGGAGGGAGAGAGTTTGTACATAGGGATGGGAGAGCGGTGGCCTATTTTCAGTGGTGGAGGTGAGGGTGTGGTGGTGGTGGACGGGTGGCCAACCACTCCCAAAAATTATTTTCAAAATTTTTGACACTTTTGGATTTTTTCGAATAGTTAGGAGAGGGAGGTTTTGGGTTCAAACCCCCTCCCCTCCTATTTTATTTCTAAGCAATTTATTGGTTTTTTTCAGCAAAGGAAAAGGGAGGGGGTTGGGGTTGAAATTCTAGGCTTACAAATGACCATGTACAACCTGTAATATTTCAGCCAAACTTAGAAATTCAAATCTCTAAAGGATCCTTGGAGGTTTGGGCCTAGTGCCCAAGAGGCATTCGAATCCCCTCCCTTTTGAATATTTTTCACACATAAAATCAACTGAATTCACCAACCAACAAACATGAAATCTGAACCAAAAATCAACTTGAAATTTGAACTAGCTTTGAGATAATCATCTTGAAGGTAGAAATAACACCCTTCTATGCAAAAAAAATTACCACAACCAACAAGTCTTCTTTTTCTTTTGAATTGGGACTGAGGGGGGTTTACTTGGCTCAATGTCTGAAGGTTGTTACATGATCATGGATAGTTTCTCAATGGATACCTGCACCTTCTTCCAGGAACCCTCCTTCTGCCATTGAATCCTGGTGTAGAGCTCCCTCTCCCCTTGGCAATAATGCCAAAATGACTTGAGGGGAGAGGGGGGGGGTTGTATTTTCTAATTTTCCAAAAAAAAAACAAATTCCCAATATTGCGTGTCCTCCCTTTGATTTTCCAAAATTTCTGAAATTTTTTATAATTTTTCCCCATTATTTTTTAATATTCCTCGAAAATTGTGCAAGTCAAAGTTTTACTTTGACCTTGACTTTGACCTTGCTATTGTTGACTTATCCCCAAAAATGTTGCCAGATGAGACAGAGTCAGAATTAGATGCAGGGCATGTCGTTGGAAAGGTCTCGACGAGACCGATGAGAATATGCCATCACCAATCTAAAATAATGCCACCTCAATCCTCAATTTCGGCCAGAAATAGTGGCCACTTAAAACCCTTGACTTGCTGGTGGGCCCACATTGCACCCAATCTTTGGAAAGGTGTCAAATCACCATGTGATATCCAATCGAGGAAAATTAGGTACTGTCGGAAAGGTATTGATGAATGATTCAACAAGGTGGCCATAGATTTGTGTTTTGGGGCCATTAATAGTTGTTTTATCTTTCATGAAACCCTACTATGCAAGTTGGTTGCCTCCCTTTGCCCGAAATAATTGACCAACTTGTGACAGCTCTACCGAGCCATCCGAGGTAGGAATGAGGAAAATTAGGATCCATTGGAAATATATTTGAGTCTGTTATAGTGTGGCATTGTTGAATCTCTTATTTAAAACTCTTTACCAACATTGTTTAAACCCCGAAGCATTGCAACCAATCTGGTGTCTGAAATTGGTCATGAACTTGTGAAAGCTCGTTCTTACCAACCAGGGGTCAAAACCAAGCACATGATATACCATTGGAAAGGTATCACATTGCCTTAAACCATGTCTAGGTTTTATGTTCCTTTTGAAATAGGAATCTAAACAAAATCATACCAGGAATTCACTGCTATTGGTTTTGGCCATTCTGGTGACACTAACTTTGCGTCCTCTGTACAGGGTCATACGAACTCGGAATCGGGCTCATGATAGACCGTTGGAAATATTTTCCTGATCTGTAAAATATGGAAGCATTGTATTTCCCAAATTTTGACTAGAATCAATATTACCCTTTGCGAAAGGACCCCATCCCCAAGGGACCCTCCTAGTGACAGGTGAAGGGGGCCAACGTTAAAATTCTTGCAAACTATGTACTTAGCTCATAAATATGAACTGAACGATATTGAAATGAGGAATTATCATGTGGGAGGGTTCAAAACCATCTGAAGGTATCCAACTAATATTGTTTCAAGGGTAGAAGCCACAGTAACTATGACCCCCACCACTGTCTTCGACTGGAACCATAGCACAAATGGACGTTTATGGAGGAATGACAATGTAAAACACCATGTTGAGCCTAGAGTGGATTTTAGGGTCAAAAATTATATGTCAAGAGGTGGACTGATATACATCATAGATATCAGAGGATAAAATTCAAGTGAATCTTGGGCATCAAATGTTTTTCAAAGTCACATCACATAAGGCAATTCCCAATATTTGATGCCTAGTGGTGATGTGTCACAAGATAAATGGCCCACATGTCGTGATGTGGGAGGGCCACATGTCAAAAATTGGTGGTGACACATGTCACATCAAATTGGCATATTTGGATGAAGGTCCATGTGGGAAATGAGTGCTACATGGTGAGTGGTATGAGTGCTACATGTCATGCTAGCTGGAATAACTAGATATGGTCATGGTCCCTAGGATGTCAATTGTACCCCAGAAATTGGACCATTAAGAGATTTTGGAAATAGGCCTTACGAAAATGGTCTATATCCAATGCCCGAAGGATCTAAGATGATTTTATATGACGTCATTCATCAAATAAGAAGTGGAAAAGTGTCAATGCCATGTTGGGTGAACCATGAGCATTGTAAGGACACGTACATCTGCATCAGTCCACGTGTCTCCTTTTGTATGGGCTTGATATGTAAACCTATCATATCTCAGCATCACACTCTCAGGAGGTTTTATACTTCACATCATACAAAACTTGTCGAGGGGAGAGATCCACTGCAACTACATTCGTCAATCTATTGATTGACAACTTAAATATTCATCATTTGATATTTCCAGGCATTACATCTATCGACCCCCTAGATCTCAGGATCTCATACTTAACCAAGCACCAAGATAAAGGAAAGTGTTGAGAGGCGATACTCGAGATGATTTCACCTATCAAATGAAAATATGATAGGTGGTGGTGCCTAATCAAAAAAGTTTAGTGTGCCAAAATGTCGTGTATTCCACGTTGGTCCACGTGTTAAGAGGAGAGTGTTCCACATGTCAAGTGGTTTTGAAATTTTCAAGAATAGCTCCATGGGGGAAACCTTGTGTCACATCTCATCCCATTATTAAGATAGGTGGCATGATATGATAGGGATGCATGTAAAATATTCCAACTGATATTAGTGCCCAGTAGTCACATGTCGCAGTGTGGCTAAGGATAGGAGGTGTCATATGATGGGGCCACATACCCTAGGTTCCAAATCATTCTGGATCGGGAATTTTGGGGCATTGCAAAATGAGAAAGGGCCAACATAATGTCCCAAGATTCCAAGGTCCTGTGGTCCCGATGATCTGAGGAAATGTGTCAATATTTTGTGAGAGAGGATCTTGTGAGGATGTGGAGTCATGTGTTGAGCGTGGAAAAATCCAAAGACCACTATGTTGAGGGTGTGATGGATAGGTGGAAGGTGCCACGCCGATGAATAATCAAAAACTACACCTTATAAGCATGATACATTAGTGCCACGTTGGATGGGCACGATGACATGGATACATGTGGAATTATGAAGAAAAGTTTCCAATAAAGGCCCATAAATTTCAAAGGGCCATAAATTTTGATCCAGAGCTATGTTTTGAGAAAAATTATAGTCATTGGAAATATATTGATGAGAAGAAGATGATGATTTCCATTTTAAATGTGTTTGAGGGGGTTCAAGAAAAGGATAAAATTTAATACCCATTCCTTAAAAGGGTACTCAGGGGTTGGGTGTCTTATAAAGTTTTATCAAATCATGGTTCAAACATTAGGCCTAGATGGTCCATAGACGAGTCATAGTATTGATATATCAAGGTTAAGATGAGCATGTTGAAAAATGTTTCTACCTTTAAAGGATTGTTTATTATCTGCATTAACTCTTTGAGGAGAAGGACTATAGATTGAAACTCTTTTGTTGTTTTAAAAATTTTACAATATAAATCTTAGCATGATTATTGTGGAAAAATGATTAAATTGTTGACCTATTGTATTGATGGATAGCCCTACAGAAGTGGGATTTTCTAATAATAACTTAGGGTAAGACTTGAATGTGAATGACTGAAAGTCGCAGAGTCCTATCACGAGTTTCTTAAACCCAAGGGATGGATAAACTAGTGATTGTAATGTTTCCTCTAAACATGGGAAGTTGGAGCCTCTAACATTTATGATGGACATTAATATAAGGACTAAGACCCTTATGAATAATTCCTTTGTGGTTAAGGAAATTTGGTATGGACTAATATGATCCCTAGAATTTATGATTACTACTTTAATAAAAGACTAAAACTTGTGTATATAACTCCTCATGACCATAGGACTAATGAAAATGTGTAAGGTCAGTTTAATTGACCTATAATGGTTGAAACCTACAGGAAGGATAAACTATTTAAGCAAGATAAAGAGGCGGCCTTTGGGAATATTGTTAATCCTCATAAAGAGGAAAAGTGATATGGGTATATGATCCATATTATGAGCTCATGGTTGTACAAAATGTGTATTGGCATGAGTACTTATCTAGGCATGAAAATGTTAGATGAGAACATGCTATAATTCATATGATAATGGATAAATTTACGTAACATGCAAATAGACTCAATTTAACCTATGGTTGGTTGTAGTGAAATAACTTTTGCAGGTTTGTATTGGTCAATAATGACTTGATAACATCAGAAGTTAACAACATAAATGAAAATTATGACAATGTTGCAGCCTATTACCCTATAAATATAGGATTGTAAGGATTAATGAGAGACCGATAAGGTTTGATTAAGGAAGTGTTGGGGCACTTTTAGATGGAAAATGGGTCAAATTCACATCCAGAGGTGGATAGTAGCCATATGGATATGGCTCAATATGCTCAAGTAGCAGTGAACGGGAATCCAAGAAGGGATCTCCCAGATCAAGGTCTATTGACGAAGAATGGTTTAAATCATGAAGGAAAGATGGATTTGAGAATTTTACTTCCCTAGGTGATCCAAATTTATGAGCAGAATGAAAGGAATAAAAGACTGAATAAAATAACATAGATATACAAAGAAAAACAAAAGATATCCAGTGAACAATAACTTTTATTGAATAAATAAAATAGCCTTAAACTGTAAAACTACATAACTAAAAACAACTTGCTCGAATGGTGGTATCTATCTAATGATAATGAGAGGGGGGATGAAACAGTATCAAGTACAATTTAAAACATTTTTCAACTTATACTTCAACCAGATTATATATTCAATTATATCCAATGAGCAATGAACAATAGTAGAAGAGTTAACTAATAGTTATTGGTCAAGGGAAGCAATGACTTCCAATGGTAGATACAACTACTAAATATAAAGGGAGGGATAAACCTCCAAAAGGAATATGCAATCCTCCAATATCAAGAGAGGGTTGACCTCTCCATCCTTTCTCCTTCCTTCCACCCAAGAATATATGAGAGATAATAAAACTTTACATTAAATTATCACCATCAACCAACCATCACATAGAACCTGATAATGCTTCCTAAGACTTCTTCAACTTCTAAAATTCTTCATTTCTTAGAATACTTTGATCTGGTATATAATATAACTCAATGTATTCTCTGAAAATCCTCCAATTTTCACTCCTTGAATGCTCCCAAAAAGGAGTTATAGAGAAAATGGTAGACCTTATTCAATTCTGGTTTATTCAGGAAAGAGAACTTGTACAGAATTCCCTGCGCTCAATATTTAGCATTTAATTCTGAAATTTGTACACAATAAACTACCACCCGTACTCTTTCCAATGCAATTGGTCTCACTTA
The DNA here is from genome assembly GCA_010110895.2 of Picea sitchensis. Lineage (NCBI taxonomy): Eukaryota > Viridiplantae > Streptophyta > Pinopsida > Pinales > Pinaceae > Picea > Picea sitchensis. The sequence goes on along the minus strand of SNQJ01S0004954.1, from coordinate 74,430 downwards.
ATTTGGATTCTCTATGAATAATTTATGACTTTTTACCCGTAACACATTTTTATGACTAGCTTCAGGACTAGTCAAAAACCTATCTTCCACATAGTGTATCTCCAAAATTATAGCGAATAAAGAGCTAAAATTTTTACCACATGTAATTAGATATGTATTCCCAATACCATACCAATTTCACCATATGAATCGTTCTAGACAAAAATTTATATTGAAAATGGTAAGATTACCTGTAAATAACATACCTTAGAACACATCACCAAAAGACTTCATCCTCCCTTGAAATCTTGCCTTCTTTACTTCAGATTTCCTCTGAAATTCGAATTATATATCCTTGTTCATTAAAAACTTGTGTGTGTTGAAAAATGAATGTTTAATGAGATGTATTTATACCCTTTTATGCCACTTCCTTTTAACATTAGGGCCAACCTGACACTTTCTTATTTTGTAATTCTTTTCTTTAATTATTTTCAGGGTCGACCTGTACTTCCTTCTAGATTTCACTTTGTCATATTCAAAAATTCATTTCTCCTCAACCATGAGGATCCACGTGATGTGCCACATACCACTGGAAGTGGCATGAATTATACTATCCATGCATAGGTGTTGTATATGCATGTGTAATTTCCTTCATGTATATATAGTTTGATCAACTGTGGGGTCGAAGAGCCAATGACTAGGGTTGACATCACTGAAAACAACCAATCTTCCAACAATATCCCCCTTTGTCATTGATGGCAACACTCATGCTCCCCCTGTCATCATGATCCTAATTTCTCTCCCCCTTTGACATCAATGGAAAAGGGTGGGGTTTCTCCCCCTGAGTTCAATGGCATAAGGTGACCTTTTTATTTGGGATTGCTCCCCCTAAACCTGTGGCACTCAATAATAATTCATCCTTATTTTTGGTCTTTGGGACTTTTTCTTCCTTGGAATCCTTTTGTGTGGCTTATGTATTCTCTCTCTTCTTCATTTCTAGGATGTATATGTTGTTTGGTCTTCTTGTTGCAATTGCAATCAATCTTCCTCAGTTCTTTTCTCTGATTTTACATTTTGGGAGTCAAACATAACAGTGTATCCTTGATCACATATTTTGCTGACATTGAGGAGATTATGCTTCAGATCTTCAACCAATAGGACTTTTCCTTCTTTTAAATTTTCACTTCCAAGATTTACAGTTCCTTTTCCAAGTATTTTGGTAGATGAGTCATTTCCAAATGTAACATTTCCACCCCTTTTCTTCAAGCTGACAAATTTTCTTTGATCTCTAGTCATATGATATGAGAACCCACTGTTTATGAACCATTCATCTTCTTCTTTGCATTCTTTAGCAACCAATGCTATTCGACGAATTTCATTGTGTGTAATTTATTTCCTTTTCCATGTTGTAGCTTCTATAGGGACATTTGGCATAGGATTATCTTCCTTCATCTCTATCCAATCTCGTGCTTTGTGACCAATATTATTTCACTTGTAGAATACAATGTTTTGATCCATTAATGGGTCAAATAGATTATAATTTATGTTGACAGGTCTACGAACATTTTCATATCTACTATTTTCACCATTCATGTATTTTTCGTAGTTATTCCTTTCATTCAGTTATTCCTTTCATTCATTCTACAATTGATTGCCTTGTGTCCAAAATTTCCACAAGTATAACAATGTCCAAGAAAGAAATTTTGATACCTGGGAGTAAGTGATATTCTTTGTGGTTTGGTCCATCTAGGTTCACGATCTATTCTTCTGTAGTTTCCTTGATAATGATTGATATCATACCTGATGGGAGATGATCCTCTTGATGTCTCATTCCTTATGAATTCTAGTCTTCTATCTTGTTGTTCAACTTGCTCTGGATTGTTGGTTTCATACTTTTCATCTTCCTTCTCTTGTTTTGTTGTCTTCAAACTGTCATTGTATCCTAGTTCTGTCTTATCGTTTGGAGATCTTTGACTGCTAAGGATCTCATCTAATTTTTCAGTTCTTTTTTCGAACTTCTTCAACTATTCTATTGTCAATAGTATATCCCCTTTTGTGTGATCCAATTCTTCTTTCAATTTCTCATAATCTTCTAATTGTTCCTTCAAGCTAACAATGGTCTTTTCAAGCCTGTAATTCTCTTCTTCCCAACTACTCAATTCACCTTTTAGTATTATGTTTGTGTTTCTAAGATTGTTATTTTCAGTTTCAACATGCTTCAACTTTTCAAGATTCTCATATTCTTGTTCACTCTCTACGTTTTCTTTGTATCCCCAAAAGGAATCAAGGTTGGTTTCTTCATCTGAATCTTCTTCAGAAATGATTTGTTCTTCTTTAGAACTCTTTTGATCCTCATTCTGGGTTTCTTGGGTTATGAAGAGGACTTCTCCTCGATCATTATCTTCTTCATCACTCTCATCTGAGGAGATGTCATCATCCTTGGAGTAGAAGATATTTTTATTGTTGATACTTCTCTTTTTATAGTATCATTTTTCAATAATATGTCTTATTCTACCACAGTTAAAGCATTTGAGAGGAGACTTACCTTTGTATCTTCCAGTTCCCTTCTGGAACCTTCTTACAAAATTTGTTATTTCTTCATCAAGGTCNGGTTGCTTCATTGTTTGGATGGTCACTTTCTATACATGTTCTCATTTCATAAGCTATAAGAGACCCATGTAATTTATCCATTTTCATTTTGGTCAAGTCCCTAGTTTCTTCAATGGCAGAGACCTTAACATCATACTTCAAGAGAAGTGATCTCAACACTTTTTGTACAACCAAGGATTCATTGATCTCTTCACCTAATCCTCTAATAGCATTAACAACTTCATCAACTCTAATCAAATAGGTTGCAATATCTTCCTTTTCATCCATATTCAAATTTTCAAATTCTTCTCTATGTTGTTGAAGCTTGGCCTACTTAACTTTTGGATCACCTTCATAGATACTCTTGAGTTTGTCCCATACCTCTTTAGCAGTGATGCATCCCATCAATTTTATTGCAATGTTTGATGCCAATGTTCCTAGAATAACGTGTATATCTTTTTAATTACAACTCATAAGCTTCTTCTCATTTGGATTAGTTGGAGAATTCTTTGGGATTACATAGCCATTTACAAATTAGTATTGAATGTCTACGCCCAAAGTTGTTAGGTAAGTTTTCACTCTATCACTCCAGTATGCATAATTGCTTCCATCAAATCATTGAATCTCATTTGTAATGTGCTCATGGTCATCCATCTCTGCTGAGGATTTTCCCTCCAGTGGTTAAACTGTACTGAAGGCAACTGACTCTGATACCAATTGATGATACTGAGAGGGGGGGTGAATCGGTATCAAGTACAATTTAAAACCTTTTTAAACTTATAATTCAACCAGATTATATATTAAATTATATCCAATGAGAAATGAACAACAGTAGAAGAGTTACACCAATACACCATGCACAATATATGAGAAATAACCAATAGTTATTGTTCAAGGGAAGTAATGACTTCCAAAGGTAGCTTCGGCTTCCAAATATAAAGGGAGAGATAAACCTCCAAAAGGAAGATACAATCCTCCAATATCAATAGAGGGTTGACCTATCCATCCTTGCCCCTTCCTTCCACCCAAGAATATATGAGAGATAATAAAAATTTACATTAAATTATCACCATCAACCAACCATCACATAGAACCCAATAATTCTTCCTGGGACTTCTTCAAATTCTGCAATTATTCACTTCTTATAATACTATGATACTGTAGATAAAACAAATCAATGTATTCTCTGAAACGCCTCCAATTTTCACTCCTTGAATCCTCCCAAAAAGGAGTTATAAAGAAAATGGTAGACCTTATTCAATTCTGGTTTATTCAAGAGAGCGAACTTGTACAAAATGCCCCGCGCTCAATATTTAACATCTGATTCTGAAATTCGTACACAAGAAACTATCGCTCGTACTCTTTCCAATGAAATTGGTCTCACTTAATTTTTATTCTATACGAAGAAGTTATAACTATTTTACCCAGAACACATGTTTATGACTAGCTTCAGGACTAGTAAAAAACCCTATCTTCCACATAGTGTATCTCCAAAATTATAGCGAACAAAGAGATGAAATTTTTACCACAGGTAACTAGATATGTATTCTCAATACCATACCAATTTCACCATTTGAATATTTCTAGAAAAAATGTTATAGTGAAAATGGTAAGATGACCTGTAAATAACATACCTTAGAACACATCACCAAAAGACTTTATCCTCCCTCAAAATCCGACCTTCTTTACTTCAGATTTCCTCTGAAATTTGACTTATATCTCCTTTTTCATTAAAAAACTTATGTGTTGGAAAATGAATGTTTAATGGGATGTACTTATACCCTTTATTTCACTTCCTTTTAACATTAGGGTCGACCTGGCACTTTCTTATTTTGTAATTATTTTCTTTAATTATCTTTAGGGCCGACTTGTACTTCCTTCTTCAATTCACTTTGTCATCTTCAAAAATTCATTTATCCTCAACCATGAGGATCCATGTCACATGCCACATACCACTGGAAGCATCATGAATTATACTATCCATCCATGGGTGTTGTATATGCATGTGCAATTTCCTTCATGTCTATCTACTTTGATCAACTGTGGGGTCCAAGAGTCAATGGCTAGGGTTGACATCAATGACAACAACCAATCTTACAACACTATCTCTAAGAAGAGATGTGGATGCTATGTGCATCCATCTGAGAAGAATGATTACAATCAGGATCAAGCGACCTATTTAACATTACCCATGAATTCCAAAATCATATACATCCAAAAACCTAATCCTAGGAGATGAAACGCCAAAAGTTATGTGGGCCCCGATGGGTAAGTTGGTACCTCAAATTCCTAGGGTCATAAATTTTGCATACGACATTCGTTTTAGGCACGTGATAGTCTGTTGGAAATTTATTTTTCAAGAACTACACATTATGTCATCAAACTTTGACTTCATCTACAGTTTGACTATGGCAAGCCAAAAAAACATTGTTTAGCACCCCAAAACGACCCTGGAAGTACAAAAAGATATACTGACATGAAAAATTCCAAAATAATCCAGTTGGATTAGGTGGGAGGCCACCAATATCCACCTGGAAGCTGTGTAGGGAATCATACAACCCAGAAAATGCAGAACTCACAATTACAAAGAATTACAAAAGAACGTGTTGATCTAACAATTGTCAAGAGGAGCCATGTGGAATAGGTGGGTTCCCACCAATATCCACCTGGATCAGTCCTACCCCTTAGGAAGCAATGGTATCCATTGCTTTGAGTGCCCCCATCAAGTGAGGAAACATCTGTTGAATTTGGCCCCGAGTGAGCCACTTGCCTTGGTGTAGGAGATTCCCTGCCTTGACAACCCGATGTAGTTGGATCCTCTGTTGGCTAGTTCCCTTGACCTGTGTGTCCATTATATGATCAATGGATGCCTGTTCCATGTAGTCAAGGTTGAGCTATGTTGGTTTCAACTGTTATGTGATCTTTGAGGTGTCCAGTAATGGTGGAAAATATGGTTCAAGGAGGTCCACATTGAACACTGGGTGCAAGCCAAGGAAGGTTGGAGTGTTGATCTCAAAATAATTTCTACCCAAAACCTTGGTGATAGTGTAAGACCCATAGCGAAGCGGGTGTAGCTTCCGATGGGGCCCTATAAGGTTCTATTTATTCAAATGTAACTAGACCTTGTCAACTCCCACCTAAAATTGGTGTGGTACCTGGTGTTGATCATGGCATTGCATGTACTTAGCATTGGCTTTCTGCAAAATCTCATGGACCTGTTAGCGGATGTGTTGAATCCGCTCAATGAATATGGTGGATTTGTTTTCCTTAGAATGAACAAGGGAATATTATTCTTGTGTGGTTGCAAGAGGCAGTGCATCATCAATGGGACCCAAGGGTTGGTATCCTAGACCCAACTGAAATGGGCTATGGCTGGTGGAGGTATGGAGAGCCTTGTTGTAGCTGTGTTGAACATAGGGAATACTCTCATCCCATGTACACATATGCTTAGAGTTGTACACGTGAAGTATGTGCACAATAATCTAATTGATGACCTATGTCTGGGCATCGATTTGGGGGTGGAAAGAAATGGATTTAGTGAGCTTGGTGTCCAACAGTGACCAGAGACTTGACCAAAATGTGTTGAGGAACCCATTGTCCCGATTTGAGGTGATGGTATGTGGTATCCCAAAATGGACCCACACACATTCAAAGAAGAGTTTGGAAGTATCTGCCACTTTGATGCTCTTCTTGTAGGTTGTGATAATGGCCAACTTCAAAAACCGATCAAACACCACAAATAGACAATCATATATGTTCTTGGTGGACGAAAGGCCAGACATGTAATCTATCACGATGGATTCCCAAGGCATATCGAGAGTAGGAAGAGGGGTTTATAAGCCTTGCTTCTTGATGGATGTCTTGGAAATGGCACAGACAGTGCAACATTTGATATACTTGCTAACATCTTGTCGAATTTTTGGCTAATAACAATGTTTATGTAGAAAGACCATAGTTTTCTCCATGCCAAAATGTCCTTCCATCCGACTGTAGTGAGCCTCCCAAATCAACTTTGCAAACTCACTTGTGGGAACACAGAGGTGGAATAGATGGCATAACAGTCCATCCTGTGTGTGAAAATCGATGACATTCACTCGTGTACCCAAGAGTTGATAGTTGGTGGTGAAGTTAGGGTCACGTTGATAAAGTTGGGGCCAATCAAATGCATTGTGCCCACGGGAATGGAGCATTGTGATGAGTGAAACAATAGGATGGCTACTATGGTAGTCATGGACATGATTTGTGCTCCCTATTTTATACTTGATGTTGATATGGAACTATTGTAGGTATGTGGACCACTTTTGATGGCGGTTGTTCTGCACCTCCCCCTATGTCTATATGAACTATAGAGGATTGTCATTAATCTGGATGATTGTCTCCTTTCCTAGAATGTAATGTTGTTGTTGGCCCTTGACCAATTTTTGAGGATCCTTGGTCAGGTTTGACCTACTTTGGGACGTCGATAGGTTGTTGAAGGCAGAGTGCAAGTCGAAGTAGATATTGCAGGATCTTGACCCCTTTTTAGGGCCTTTCAAGTTTTGGGATTATGTAACGGGTATGGGGATGTCGACCCATGGGTTTATCCATTTTTAGGCCCCTTTTGTAATGTATAAATAGATGTCTAGGCGATGTAAGGAGATATTCATCTACGTGATGCTAGGTGCTAAGTGGAAGACTTGCAGAGCTAAGTGGAAGTGATTGTAAGAGACTGTGAAAGGCTTTGTGTTGTAACTCGAGGAAGGAGGATCTAGCGAAGAGCGCAAATCTCCTGTCCTCTGCGAAGTAAGATCTCAAGGCTCTGTGCATGTAGCTGATTGACCAAAGATAATAAAAGAGAAGAATATTTGGTGAACGTAGCCCCAGGGTGGGGGTGAACCAAGTATATCCTTTGTTATGGTTTCCCTCTTGTTTATGTGATTAAATTCTTAGTGCACTTATATATGATTAGAAGAATATAATATGATAGCTTAGTGCTGAATAATGTGAATGAATGCTAGATCTGATCTATGTTGATATGCTTAGTGCTTGATTATATTGGATATATGTGAATACTGTGTTGCTATGTTGTTAGGGTTTTATCTGCGAAGTAGATACTGGTTAAATACTGACGAGATGTAACTGCTAAGTGATTTGTTAAGGTGTTTTAATCACAGATCAGTGTCCCAACTAAGGTTGCAAACATCTGAGTCCTGCAACCACCCCTGCCTCTACCTCGGGTGAGACCTCATCTGCTTCGCAGGTGTTTCCAAAAGGGTCGATAGTTAGGGTTTTTTTGGTGCATTGTTGTAGCATTGAACGCTGGGTCTTCCCTTGTGCCAACAAATGGTTCCATTTCTGGGACCTGAAACTGTGATTGTTGGGAACTAAAGAAAAGAAAGCTTTGTGCATAGATCTGTTTCTTTAGTGCGCAGTAGTCTACTTAACTTCCAAAGCTTTGTGCTAAGAATAAAATTCAGATCTAAAGAAAAGAGGTAAGATCTGAAGGCTTTGTGCTTTGTTAAAGTTAAGAACATTGAGAAGTTTTAATTGAAAAAGTAAAGATAAGTGGAAACTTTTGTTTCAAAGTATGGATCTGGGTATGTTTGATGAATTTTGTCCTATCTTGAAACGTAGGGAAGATTTAAATGAAAGAAGGTTTGATATGAGTAGATCTGATAAAAATAATTAAAGATATGTTATTCCTAAGCATAGAAAGAATGTTTGGACTAACAAATGGATGCAGGAACCTAGAAAGAATTTTTTGCAGGTTAGCTACTATGATCCTAGTGCGCAATACAGGAAAGGTTGGGGATCATTTCAAAGAAAAAAAATATTTAATCTTTGTTATAATTGCATAAGACCGGGACATCTTTCCAAGGAATGCCCTGGTAGAATACCTAGTTGTCTTTGTTGTCAAGCTATGGATCATGAAGTTTTGGATTTCCCTAGAATGATTGCTAAGGTTGAAAGAATGAATATGAGAAAAGAAAACCCTGAGGAATATCAAGAAACTAACACCACGAAAGAACTCCAGAAAGAATCAGAGACTATATTACTACAAATGAAAGAAACCCTGAATGATCACCGAAATATCAACTTATCAGAGATCTTCAAAGAAAAAGAGTGCATAGAAACAAGAATAGGAGACTTCGACATAGACTATGTTCTAGATGAGGAAACAAAGGTGAATATTATGACAGAAATAACCTGGGAAGTTTTAGGAAAGCCTGCTATGATTCCTTCATTAGGATAAATAGGATTATTTAGAGGAAAGATGATAACCCTTTGTGGAATACTCAACCAGATAGTTATGAGTGCTCATGGAACTACGACAGAGGAAGATTTTGAGGTTGTTAAATTTATTGAGAACAATGCCCCATTTGCTATGTTATTAGGAAAATCCTGGATTGAGAGAAATCAGACCAGAAGAAAAGAAGAAGAAGTCTTAGAACAATACAAGAAAGAATTAAAAGATTTCATGACTAGGAGGATAGCGCACTTGATTGAAGAACATGAGAACAGATTGAAGCTATTTAAAACCATAAACTTTGATGTCAAATTTGAACGAACACAAGAATATTCATAGAAGAACGAAGCACCTGCCCTAGACAGACAGGAAGTATTTCCCTTGAACCCTACGAAATAATCTCAACAGCGCGAAGTTACTATACCAAAAGGAGATAAGAATCAGAATGGAAAGAGGAATACCGAGATGAAGATCACCGAGAAGAAGGCTAGAAGACTCAGTAAGAACATGTTAGCATCAGAAGTCACTCCTGGATTGCTTGCAGGAGAAAAGCCCAATGCCCATCAGTTTTATGTCACGATTTTTTTAATGGGGTGATCAGATGGGTGAAGGCTCAAGATAATATAGCTTTGACTTGGGAAACTAGGCCTGGTATGTAGAAAGCAAGGGAGGTCTTGATCCAACTGGGATAGGTGGCTTCCAATCGGCGTATCGGGGATCGGAGTTTCGGGAAACAAGGAGCCTCCCATCCGTTGCAGTTGAAATCGTCGATCAGCGAAATGCCGAAAGTGCCTTTGGAGCCGAGCCCACGATCCTAGCACCAAGTCACTTCAAGTGATCTTCTAAACAAGGGCGGCTCCCTTTTAAATATCGAATGCCCCCTCGTCCATTCATCCTAAGGACGCATGGTGCAAGATCTGGCTGCATCGTCGTTTCGGCATTTGGGAGTTCGTGGGGTGAAGGTTTATGTCTTTGAACATCGAGAAACCCCGAACCCCGACAGCACCGAAAATGCCGAAGTTGGGGCTCGCGACAGCACAAAGCATTTTCAGTCGTCCATCTAAAGGGAACACCTGGCAGAAAATTGAGCCATCTCGACATTTCTCCCATCGCGACTCAGAGACACAAAGGGAAACTCCATTATATTCCGATGCGCGAGGTGTCGGGAGAGTCCCGGATCCGGGCCCACGGTATTGATGGGAGAGTTAAGAGCCGTTAGATCTAGAGTAACGCGTGGTGCCAGATTAAGCCGTCTCGACATATCGCTCATCGTGATTTCGATCAGCAAGGATCAACCCCTTCATACTCGCGAACGTCGAAAGTGCCTTGGGAATAGGCACGTGGTCACAATCCGTGGTCGCTTGGAGGAAGAAAGGATCTGTGTAAAGAAGGCCAAGGTGCCAAGTTCGGTTACAGAGAGGATCATCATGATCTCCAGGCGCCATCGGATTCGATATCCATATTGTTCCTCACCTAGAGTAAATGACGACAAGAGCAGGTGGTTGAAACCTCCTTTCATTCATTAAGTGAGGGGATGGAAGGTCTAGCAAGCCGTCTGCCCGTAGAGGTCCTGTGTATCGATTTTCTCAAAGAAGCCATGCCGAAGTCCCTGACTCAACAGAGAAGTCTGTGCACGCTAGCCCAACACTTAATGGCTCAGCTACCCTCCTTGCAGGAGCCATGCGTAGTAAAGATGGCACTTAAAGAAAGATATCAGTACGAGTTTGAGTGAAGGGACACCAAGCTTTGAGTGACTGGACACGCCTCTGTGAGGTAAATTTTCCTAAGTATATAGACTCAGTCTTTGTATTTTGAAAGGCATCGATGGTTGAGCATAGCTCCCGATTGTAAGGTTTTGATGAAGCGTTGGTCGCTCTGGTTAATGTATCAGGCATTTGAGATTTCTTACTTTATGGATGTCGGCTTCCCTTCCATTTCTTTGTTTACTGTGTTAGAACAACTCGGAATTGGAGGATCCGGTCGAGTTGTGGATTTTATAGGATGATGTAGGTTGGATCACTGTAATAGTCACCTTGTTTCTAATCAATTCTTCTAATGATTCTCAGCGCTGAAATGACTTGGAATTGAAGGATTCAGTCGAGTCACCCTTTCAGCTCCTTGAAACTCTGGACCAAGAGGATCTTGGCTTCTGATTTTTTCTCCTTCAAGCTTCCAAAGACCTATTTCCCGAGGCAGTCTTACTCACCCTTCTCACAAGTCTTCCATCTACCACCCTTTAATCAACTTACTGACAGAAGTTGGATCAAGACCTCCCTTGCTTTCTACATACCAAGCCCAGTTTCCCAAGTCAAAGCTATATTATCTTGAGCCTTCACCCATATGATCACCCCATTAAACAAATCGTGACATAAAACTGATGGGCGTTGGGCTCTGCTCCTGCAAGCAATCCAGGAGTGACTTCTGACGCTAACATTTCTGGCGCCATTGCCGGGGACGAAGTTGAATATTTTCCCCGGGATTGAACGACAATGATTAATTGATTCTGAAGCTGCATCAGATATTAGAATTATCAAGATTGTTGTTGTGCACCTGGCGACTCCATTGTGACAACCCCACTGGGGTGAACCTGCCATATTAATTGTGGATTTCAGAGGCAGGCATACGCGGTCTCATCCACAGTTGCCTCTAGCTACGCCTGAAATAGATCTAGAAGCGGTGCTCAGAAAGGAAAAGTCCTATGAAGAAGAAGCGTCCACCACCGAACCAGGTAATCCACCATATCCTTCTGTGGGAACTCCTTTTTCTCCTCCTCATTTTCTTGACAGACCTGTTTCTGAAGTTTCCCGTTTCCTAAATTTCAGGAGTGTTCCTGTTGAGTTTTCCTCTCCTGGTCTGGGACCGGAGGGACAAGACTTTGTCACTCCCCTCTCCCCTGAAACTGTACCTTGGTGTAGACTCAGGACCACAGAATATTTTCCCACTCCTATCCTTACCACTCCTACACAAAGAAAAACACCTACTGACTTGAGCTCGTTATCCTTCTCCTTAAACCCTCTCTTGTTTCCCACTCCACTTCAAGACTCATTACCAGTAACCCCTTCACAAACTCCTTCCCCTCCAAACTCTCCTCCACCTAATATTCCTATGGCTAGTGCTAATCCCCCTCCAAATAGAATGGATGCCATAGTCGCTGTCAGATACGCTCCCTTAATCCTACCCCATCCTATGAATCCTCTCCCTGCTGAAGACTACCTGAAGTATATGCCCAAGTTCACTGGGGAAGTAGACATAACTGCCAAAGAGCACCTGGATGCCTTCTACAGTTATGTGGACAACCTCAACATTGAAAATGAAGATGTCTGGATGAGAGTCTTCATCCAGAGCCTGGATGGTGAGGTGAGAAAATGGTTTAGAGGAATGGCCCCCGGATCTATTGTTGGGATCGAAGCTCTAGATAATGATTTCCTGAGGCAGTGGGGAAATAGGAAGGATTTCATGTATTACATGACAGAGTTCGATTCTTTGAAGAAAATGGATGGAGAGTCTGTCTCTGACTTCTCCAAAAGATTCAATAAGATGTATAATAAAATCCCTGCCAAAATAAAGCCTTCAGAAGCCTCAGCCAAGATCTCTTATGCTAGTGCGTTTGGCCCCAATTTTTATCTATTACTGAGAGAAAGAAGAGCCACCTCCTTGGCTCAAATGCAATATGCGGCCATAGAAGTGGAATCCAATGTGTTGGCAGCCAATAAACTGAGAAGCAAGACCAACGCAGACAGGAGAAAGGGAAGATCAGAAGCCTCGACTTCTTGCCCATCGGTACCCCACCCTCAAGTGGATGAACTGACCAGGATGGTGAAGTCTTTGTCTACAGAGATGGAGAGAATGAGGTTGGAAGGGAGGCAAGCATACAAAGGCCCCCAAAACGCCGAAAAAGGAGGAGGTTTCAGAAGACCCAACAATATTGCTTCCCTGACTGTGCAAAGGGAGAGGGGAAGAGACAGAGAAGAACAAAAGATTCAGGCCCCTTTCCAAAACAATTTTGTGGCCGAGGGGGAAGAAGGGGAAATAGATGAGCTGGATCTTGAAATTCATTGTTTCGGGGACACTCCTCCTTTTCCTCATCTCACTCAATCAGAATATGAGGAGTCTCTCATGGACAGTCAGCTAAATGAGCTGAGCAAGGAAAACAAGACTAGTAGCCGCCAAGGCAGGTATGACCTAAGGTCCCAGAAGAAGGCAGTAGCATCTGATTCCCCTGAGAAGCTCACTAGAATAGAGAATCTTGTTGATGAATCAGCAGACAATCACAGAGGTAAGACGAACCAACCCCTCTCTCCCATCATCCAGAGTCATGTTCCCGAAATAAGAGAAATCCCAAAGCTCTCATCTTCTTTTAATTTCAAGCATGAAATTCAAAAAATCAGAATCCCTATGCCCCTGACAGAATTGATTACACATGAAGGGTTCAAGAAACGCTTCTCTGAGATTTTACAGTCTAAGGTCTCATGCCTTCTCATAGATTCCATCAATTTACAAGATGAAAGGCCTGCAGTTATTCTAGGTCCTATGGTAGAAGATAGGAATGACTCATCCCCTCCCTTCTACACTTCCTTGAACATAC
>SNQJ01S0004954.1:26813-55631 GCA_010110895.2 Picea sitchensis | reverse complement strand
TGACTCTCGGAAAGTTCAGTGTCTAGGAGTTATCAAAGACCTGGTCGTGACCTTGTTTCAGTTGCCCATGAAAAGTGTGGTCATGGATATTGTAGTGGCCGATGTCCCCCCCAAGTTCGGCATGTTGTTATCAAGATATTGGATAAAAATATTGGGGGGAACCTTGCAGATGGACCTCACATATGCTACCATCCCAGTGTTTGGAGGAGAACATAGGAGGCTATATAGGGAAGCCCAACTTGCCTGTATAATCAGTGATGAGGCCAACCCTACCAACCATCCCATTTTTGCCTTGGACACGGATTTAGGTTCCAGTGTGCTTCAACTCACCCATGCTCCCAAACCTCCTCTTAAACTCAGAAAGAAACCCACCATTTCCCCTAAATTTCCTCCCTCCATCACCCCCGTCTGGAAAATGTTCTTTGATGGAGCCTCTTCCAGGGAAGGCGCTGGAGCTGGGGTGGTATTTGTGTCACCTGCTCAAGAAACCATATCTATGTCATACAAATTAGAATTTGAAGCTACCAATAATGTGGCAGAGTATGAAGCTCTTGTCCTAGGGTTAAGAGCCGCAAGGGAAATGTGAATTCAGGAGGTAGAAATGTTTGGAGATGCAGAGTTGGTGGTCCAACAGATCAGAAACACCTATCAGGCTAAGCATCCTCGACTCAGAAGATACAGAAATGAGGTGTGGGACCTAGTTGACAGTTTCTTCTCAGCATTTAACATTTCTTTCATCCCAAGAGAGGAGAACACTATGGTAGATTCCTTGGCTACATCAGAAAGTAATTTCAAATTACCCTTGCCGCCTAAACGCAGATATGATGTAGAAGTGAAATACAGGCCCTCCATTCCTGACAACGTCAAACATTGGAAGGTATTCGAGGATGATCTCAAGATCAATAAGTTCTTGGAGACTCTCGAATAATTTTCAGAGATGCACATCGACCAAGACTCTGTCTCTGAAGAAAATCTTGGTGAGGGTAATTTTCTGAATAAGATTGCAGAGCGTAACATTGTGCAGCTGCCCAGTAATCATATTCCAAGGGGACTGGTTCCTTTGGAAAAGTTTTTTGATAGAAATGATGTGTCATTAAAAGGAGAGACCTTGGAGGATGACACTGGTACTATTCAGTGCAACATTGGGACTGAGAATGAGCCCAAGTTTGTCAGATTGTCAAGGAATATGACAAAGGAGCAGAGGTCTGAATACATTGGACTTTTGAGGGAATTTGTTGGTGTTTTCGCCTGGACCTATGAAGACCTCAAAACCTATGACATCTCTATCATCGAGCATAAAATCCCATTAAAAGAGAAGACAAATCCATTTAGGCAGAAGCTGAGACAGATCAATCCTATGTTGTTTCCTATCATGGAGAGGGAAGTGAAGAAGCTGCTTCAAGCTCAGATCATTGTACCACTGAGATATTCAGAGTGGGTGGCCAACTTGGTGCCAGTAAGGAAAACGAATGGAGAGATTCGACTCTGTGTAGACTTCAAAAACCTGAACAAGAGCTCACGAAAGGATAACTACCCCTTACCAAAGATGGAACACATATTGCAGAGGGTAACAGGAGCTTCCAGGATGTCTATGATTGATGGTTTCTCTGGCTACAATCAAGTCTCTGTTCTACCTGAGGACAGGGAAAAGACAACGTTCACCACTCCATGGGGCACATTCATGTATGCCAAGATGTCGTTTGGACTGATGAATGCAGGGGCAATGTTCCAGTGTGCCATGGACATATCTTTTGTTGGGGAAAAGGATAAATTTGTGGTCGTTTATCTGGATGACATCACAGTGTTTTCAAAATCTAATAAAGAACATCGTCGCCATCTCAGGAAGGTTTTCTTGAAATGCAGAAATTTTGGCATTTCATTAAACCCCAAGAAATTTCTATTCGCCATGCAGGAGGGAAAGTTACTAGGCCACATAGTATCAGTGGAAGGAGTCAGAATTGACCCCAGCAGAATTGAGGTGATACAAGCCTTATCGATCCCGAGGTCCAAGAAGGAGATCCAATCTTTCCTCGGTAAAATTAATTTTCTGACGAGGTTTGTGCCTAACTTTGCTGAGGAGGTAAAACTTATAACATCCATGTTGAAGAAAGGAAATGAAGTAAGGTGGACCCTTCAATCGTGGCATTCCTTTGAGAAAATCAAGAAGGCCCTGACTGAAGCTCCTGCGCTTATCAGTCCCGACTACTCGAAGGATTTCCTTGTTTTCTCCTTTGCCTCACCTGACACGGTGGTTGTTGTTCTATTACAGACAAATGACATTGGGCTAGAGTAGCCTATTTCTTATTTCAGCCGAGCATTGAGGGATGCCGAAGTCAGGTATGACACTATGGAGAAGCAGGCCTATGCTCTAGTAAAAGCTCTCAAATCTTTTAGAACCTACGTCCTGCAGTCAAAGATCATTGGCTATGTCCCCTCGACTGTTGTTAAAGACATTCTTATTCATCCTGACATAGATGGGGGAAGGAGTAAATGGATAGCCAAAATCCTGGAATTCGACATGGAAATAAGGCCCACCAAATTGATCAAAGGTCAAGGTTTAGCCAAGTTGTTGGCTGAAGCAAACTGCCAAGCTCTGGGGATAAGTTTCATAAACGAGGTCTCGGGAATTCCACAAAATAGGTTGTCTGAAATGGACCCTCGAAGAGAGGCCCCATTAGCTTGATGTCCTTGGTATAAGGATGTCATATACTTTCTGCAAGAGTTGCGGGCCCCAGACGGCCTGCAAAGGAACAAATCAAGAGCTCTAAAGCTCAAGGTAGTCAGATACTACATGGTCGATCAAATTTTATATTGGAAAGACCCCCTGGGGGTGCTTTTAAAATGCATGAGTCCACAAGAGGCCGAAATGATCGTGGCTGAATTTCATAGCGGCCTGTGTGGAGGGCACCATTTCTGGAAATCCACAGCCCACAAAATCCTTAGGGTTGGATACTACTGGCCTACCGTGTTCACTGACATCTGCAAAAAGGTCAGAGCCTGTATCAAATGTCAAAAAAATTCAAGAAAGAAGTAGCTCAAGTCTCTGCCATTAAATCCAGTGGTGGTTTCTGGACCTTTCCAGCAGTGGGGCCTAGATTTCATTGGAGAAATTCACCCCGCTTCCAGCAGGAAGCATAGGTGGATTCTGACTACTACAGATTTCTTTACCAAGTGGATTGAAGCTATCCCTACCAGGAGTGCATCCCACAAGGTAATCATTGGATTCCTGGAGGACCTCATCACGAGATTCGGCTGCTCGAGTAAAATTTTCACTGATAACACAGCCGCGTTTGGGTCTGAGCCATTGGCCAAGTTCTGCGAGCAGTTCAAAATCAAGTTGATTCACTCCACCCCATATTATCCACAGGGAAACGGTTTAGCAGAATCCTCAAATAAAATCCTGATAAGGATCATCAAAAGGTTGTTGGAAGACAACAAGAAGGCCTGGCATTCCAGATTAAAGTTTTCTCTATGGGTCGACCGAGTGACCACAAAGATATCTATCGTTGTCTCTCCCTTCCAATTAGTCTATGGGACGGAGGTTGTTTTCCCTTCTCATTTAGCCATTCCTGTAGCAAAATTCCTCCAGGACCAACAGGAGGAGCCCGATGACATGATCAAAAGGATTCATTAGCTAGTGGAGGTCTGGCAGGCTAGGAAGCAGACAGTGGACAGAATTCAGGACCATCATCAAAAGATCAAGCAGGTTTTCGATAAGAAGGCCAAGAAGGAGCGGTTCCAGATAGGAGACCTAGTACTGAAATGGGATGCTCCTAAGCAAGATAAGGGAAAACACAGCAAATTTGAAGCCCTGTGGATAGGGCCTTTCAAAATCTCTGAGATTTTCTCAAATAACATGTACAGGTTGCGAGGTTTGGAAGGCGAAGAATTTTTCAGCAGCCCAATGAATGGGCATTTTTTGAAGAAATGTTTTGTTTGAGTCTCAGATGGCTCCTTTGTTTGTAAATATTGTCCTTTTGTTTCTTTGTTCGTTTTCATTTTTATTTTTCAGCCTAATAATGACTCCGTAGCCCAACAGCAAGGCACTGGAACTGCAAAATGAGTCCTTAGAGCATCACGGGGACGACTCTATCCCCCATGGAGCCTAATGTTAGCAACAATTTTGGTATCAGGGCACAGAGGTACACAGGTCTGCAGGATTGCCCGGGAATCACCCAAGCGCAGCACGGAGGAACCCCTTTTCAGTTACAAGTCGAGCGAATGGGCGAAGTTTGTTAACGGCCACCGAGATCCACCTATAAAGTTGATCAATGGTCGTCGGGAATTTTGGGGCTGCCAAGTTGCCCCGGGGTTAATACAAGAGATAGCTCCAATAATTTAAGACAAATCTAGGTCGTCTGATCCAATTGGGACAGGTGGCTTTCAGTCGGTGTATCGAGGATCGAAGTTTCAGGAAACAAGGAGCCTCCCATCCATTGCAGTTGAAATCGCCGATCGGCGAAATGCCGAAAGTGCCTTTGGAGCCGAGCCCACGGTCCTAGCGCCAAGTCATTTCAAGCGAGCCTGTAAACGAGGGTGGCTCCCTTTTAAATATCGAATGCCCCCTCATCCATTCATCTTAAGGAAGCGTGGTGCAAGATCTAGCCGCGTCGGTGTTTCGACGTTCGGGAGTTTGTGGGGTGAAGGTTTTATGTCTTTGAACATCGCAAAACCCCGAACCCCGACAGCGCCGAAAACGCCGAAGCTGGGGCCCGCGACAACACGAAGCATATTCAGCCGTCCATCTAAAGGGAACACTTGGCAGCAAATTGATTCATCTCGACGTTTCGCCCATCGCGACTCCAAGACGCAAAGGGCAGTCCGTTATATTTTGATGCGCGAGGTGTCGGGAGAGGCCCGGACTCGGGCCCACGGTATCGATGGGAGATTTAAGAGCCATCAGATCTAGAGTGACGCATGATGCCAAATTAAGTCGTCTCGGCATATCACTCATCGCGATTTCGATCAGCAAGGATCAACCCCTTCATACTCGCGAACGTCGAAAGCACCTAGGGAATAGGCATGTGGTCACAGTCTTTGGTCGCTTGGAGGAAGAAAGGAGTTGTGTAAAGAAGGCCAAGGCATCGAGTTCAGTTACAAAGAGGATCGTCACTATCTCCAGGCGCCATCGGATTTGATCTCCATACTGTTCCTCGCCTAGAGTAAATGACGGCAAGAGCGGGTGGTTGAAACCTCCTTTCATTCATTAAGTGAGGGGATGGAAGGTCTGGCAAGTCGTCTGCCCGTAGAGGTCCTGTGTATCGATTTTCTCAAAGAAGCCATGCCGAAGTCCCCGACTCAACAGAGAAGTCTGTGCACGCTAGCCCAGCACTTAATGGCTCAGCTACCCTCCTTGCAGGAGCCATTCGTAGTAAAGATGGCACTTAAAGAAAGATATCAGTACGAGTTTGACTGAAGGGACACCAAGCTTTGAGTGACTCGACACGCCTCTGTGAGGTAAATTTTCCTGAGTATATAGACTCAGTCTTTGTATTTTGAAAGGCATCGATGGTTGAGCATAGCTCCCGGTTGTAAGGTTTTAATGAAGAGTTGGTCGCTCTGGTTAATGTATCAGGCATTTGAGATTTCTTACTTTATGGATGTCACCTTCCCTTCCATTTCTTTGTTTACTGTGTTAGAACAACTTGGAATTGGAGTATCCAGTCGAGTTGTGGCTATTATAGGATGATGTAGGTTGGATCACTGTAATAGTCACCTTGTTTCTAATCGATTCTTGTAATGATTCTCAGCGCTGAAACGACTTGGAATTGAAGGATTCAGTCGAGTCACCCCTCAGCTCCTTGAAACTCTGGACCAAGAGGATCTTGGCTTCTAAGTTTTTCCCCTTCAAGCTTCTGAAGGCCTATTTCCCGAGGTAGTCTTTCTCACCCTTCTCACAAGTCTTCCATCTACCACCCTTTAATAAACTTACTGACAGAAGTTGGATCAAGACCTCCCTTTCTTTCTACATACCAGGCCCAGTTTCCTGAGCCAAAGCTATATTATCTTGAGCCTTCACCCATTTGATCACCCCATTAAACAAATCGTGACATAAAACTGATGGGCGTTGGGCTCTGCTCCTGCAAGTAAACCAAGAGTGACTTCTGACGCTAACAGAACAAAAAAAAATTAGAAAAGTTACAGAAGGTCCCAGAGGGGACTTCGCAGAGGGAAGGTTTGCAAAAGTGGAACTTCTTTGGGATATCAGAACAACACAACATGACACTTCACCATGGCAGAGAGATATAGCTATTGAAAGCATTATAAACATTAGCCCAATGCCCCAAATGGTTAGACCAACTGTTATGACCAAAAAGATTGCCATCGGACCATTGGGACTGCCGCACAATGAACATAACTGCATTGATGAAGGCCTCTTGTCCGTTGGAGAGGATCTATTACATTGTTGTCTACTTATTCCGTCGACTATTGCACCGAGAACACTTTTTGGAATTGCATCCGATCCAACAAGAGAACTCATTGCTACTGCACTGTGTTTATTGAGACTGACACATGTTCCATTGCTTTGAGCATTCATCCAACTGAGTTATCCGATGTGAGCGTGTATGTCAAACAAGCTTAGCACCACAGAGAAAGTCATCGAAGAATTTCTAATTGACCTTATGGTAGAGAGAGTGATATCCACAGGAGTTCAAGCTTCATTGACGCGAGGAGTGCAAGCCTCCTCGTCAACTGCTCGTGGATCCGGACCATCCCGCATTGCAGATGACAAAATAACCAAGCACAGAGATGACTTAGCGAATGCGAATTTAATCTCATATGTTCTACCCGATTACATCCCACCTCTAGCTGGCGCGGTGAATCGTGACAATGTCCCGAGGGACTTCGACTACAAAGTCATCACGACGTACCTCCTGAAGGGGATACGTGCAGTCAGACCACAGTTGGAGAGGATTCCAACCTTAAAGATCAGTGACTATAATCTAGGGGACCACAAGACCTATGACATGTTCGTGCCTCACAAGTACTTGGCTAAGATGAAGGGAAAGAGATTGAAGATCATTCCCTAGACATGGACCATGAACATCGCACAGTCCACTATCCTTAATGTCATGAAAATTCCACACTTTGGAAGGCACCAGGAGGTTAACACATGCATTAAAATCCTATTGCTATGCTTCCATGATAGTTATTTATGGTTATACAGACATATTACCATCGATACGATGTTGATCCATAGGATCATCGAATTGAGCATGCAGGGACCCGAGCTGCAGGTCTTCTAGCCAGGGAAGGTTGCAAATCACGCCCTGGCACAAAATATTAAATACATCTATGTCAATGTAGAGAAGGGGATGTGAGGCTACAAGGTAGCCTCCATTCAGAATGGTTCAATGCGTCTCAATTGCGAGTTGATTGTTGGTAAGGTAGTCCAAAAGAAGAGACCCATGCAGGTCACAGGGTTTGTGGTCGACCTCAGAGGAAAATGTGTGGAGGGATTACAGATGAACTAGGTGAAGTACTTAGTGAACCATCTAGAATTCAATTGTCGTGAAGCTCAGAATAAGAGATACGAGTTCCAGTTTATCTGACTGTTGATCCTCATCACATTTACATTTTGGGAGATGCTGAAAGGTGCGACCTTCCTGGACATTGAGTCATTCGAACCACTTGCTACAAAGTTCACCACACTCTGGTTCTCAAGAGACATGGGAAAACAGTGGAAGTCAAACGCAGTATTCCATACCTACTACCTGCAGCTGAAAAGGGATATCGAATCATTCCCCTAGATGACGCCAAACACTCTAGATAGGTTCAGACCCCTTATGAAGTTTCGCGCAGATAGGCATTTCATATATATCACTGCGTGCACAGATGAGAATAAAGAAGAGCTTCAGTCATACTATAATCTCACCGAGGAGGACCTGGAATAAATCACTAAGGAATGGCCCACAAAGTTCCTTGTGCCAGTCACTAAGGCAGAATTGTCCAACCCAAACCTCATTGGAATCCCGGTGGTTACCCACAAGGAGTATAATGCACCCAATAGTAGCAAAAGGAAGAAGAATGAAGATGCACAGGAACTGAGCAACGCCTCAGAATATACTGCCTCAAATTCACCTGCGGATGAGGAGGTGATGAGGTGGAAAAAGAGGAGAAAGAAGAAAAAACTAGGGAAGAAGATAAGTCGGAGCAAAGCGAAGTAACCTCGCCACGTAACCCCCTTGATGACGCAGATCCATCGAAGAAAAGGAAGGTTTCCCAAATGAAACCTACATCACGAAAGAAATCCAAAGCAAGAAAGTTGAATCTTCATACTGTACTCACGATCAATGACTTTGATTTCATCATCACAACCGTATCAAACGCTTCACAGGACATTTTGCAGAACAACGAAGCCAACCAATAAGCCTTGTATGATAGAATCACAATAGAGCTGAGAGGGGTACAACAAGCCCTTCACTCTAGCTGCGTAGTATAGACTATGCCCCCGCCATCAGAAGAACCAGAGTTGGGATATGAGCCTATCCAACTCCACAAACTAGCTGATGCGACCAAAGCCCACCTTCATCGAGTGCAATAAGAGAAAGAACATGCCACAGTGGCCCTGAAGCAAGCACAAGAATAAATGGTAGAGCAATGCCAGGTTGCACAAAATGAGAAAGAGGACCTTCAATCCAAGTTTGAAAAAGAAAGAGTGCATGCCAAGCAAGAAAAAGAATAGTTTCTCACAGAACAACTGAGAGTCAAAGAAGCAGTCGACAGAGCACTTCTCTCTTTGATAGGCTTAGATCCAAAGTTAGAAGACTGAGTGGATCATCAAGTAGCATAGTTCACAGAATCTATCCAGCAGCTACAACAAAGAATATCAGACTTAGAGCTACAAACAGTGCCCAACACTCCGCCAGATGTACGAGATCAAAGAGAAGAAACTGCTCGAAGCACAATTGAAGGAATCAAGGCCCTCACCATGGAATGTAAAAAACTAAGTGATCGCAGTGCCCAGACATATGAGCCACTCACTGAAGATTCAAATTAAATTCACCGGAGTCACAGCTCCAGGAGGAAAAGAAGAAATAAGAAATAGTACATGCATAGTTGAAGCCCCTATCAGCAGTCAAAAGGATGAAGTGATCCCAAGAAAAGCACAATTCCCAACAGCAGGTCCACACCATTCATAGCAGAGTAATGGAAGTGACTCGGAGACTCCAACCAATTTAGGACAAGGCTTTCCAACTATTCGCAGAGATTGAAGGCCGAGGAATAGAACTGGAACAAGTCGTCACTGCAGCTGAACAATGCTTAGAGGAACCTGTCAACGAAGTAGTAATCTAAGATTTCACCGAACAGGAGGCTGTGGCACAGCAACAGGTCGAAGAAGCTCGAGCCAAGCTCAAGGCTTTCGAAGAAGAGCTTCCCCGACCACAGTGACTCGGGACAAGTCACAGGTGAGTGTTGGGGGCATATTGTCCCTTGACCAAGTTTTGAGGATCATTGGTTACGTTTGACCTACTTTGGGACTTCGATAGGCTATTGAAGGCGAAGCACAATTCAAAGTAGAGATCATGGGATATCGGCCCCTTTTTAGGGCCTTTCAGTTTTTGGGCTTATATAACAGGTACGGGGATGTTGGCCCATGGGTTTACCCATGTTTAGGCCCCTTTGCAATGTATAAATAGATGTCTAGGCAATGTAAGGAGATATGCATCTACGTGATGCTAGGTGCTAAGTGAAAGTGGTAAGTTTAATTTATTTGTGCACACTGTGTGAGACTTGCAGAGCTAAGTGCAGGTGATTGTAAGAGACTGTGAAAGGATTTGTGTTGTAACTCAGGGAAGGAGGATCTAGCGAAGAGCGCAGATCTCTTGTCCTCCGCAGAGTAACATCTCAAGGCTCTGTGCATGTAGTTGATTGACCAAAGATAATAAAAGAGAAGAAGAGTTGGTGGATGTAGCCCCAGGGTGGGGGTGAACCACGTATATCATGTGTTATGGTTTCTTTATGCTTTATGGTTTCCCTCTTGTTTATGTGATTAAATGCTTAGTGCACTGATATATGCTTAGAATAATCTAATATGATAGCTTAGTGTTGAATAATGTGAATGAATTCTAGATCTGATCTATGTCGATATTCTTATTGCTTGATTATATTGGATTTGTGTGAGTACTATGTTGCTCTGTTATTAGGATTTTATCTGCGAAGTAGACACTGGTTAAATACTAACGAGTTGTAACTGCTAAGTGCTTTGTTAAGGTTTTGTAATCATAGATCAGTGTCCCAACTAAAGTTGCAAACATCTGAGTCCTGCAACCACCCCTACCTCTACCTCGGGTGAGACTTCATATGCTTTGCAGGTGTTTCTGAAATGGTCGATAGTTAGGGTTTTGTTGGTGCATTTTTGTAGCATTGAACCCTGGGTCTGCCCCTGTGCCAACAGTTTCCATTCACAACAAACTTTCACAATGGAATACATTTCTTTGTCATAGGTGGAGTATTTTCAGACAGTATTGGAGAGTGTCTCACTATGGTATGCTACTGGATGACCATATTGAGTGAGAATTGTGCCTACAACATAGTTGGAGGCATCAGTCTCAATATCAAATGGTTGTTTCAATATCGAGTAAGGAGAATGTTGGAGTTGAGCATAATCAATGTTTCAGATCATCAAATGCTTGTTGTTGTGCCTACCCCCATGTGGAATTTTCCTTTCCACAACCTTTGGTTACTTGGATGAGGGCCCATGCAATACGGGAGAATCCCAACACAAAACTTCGGTAGAGGTTGGCCAATCCTAAGAAGCTTTGAATCTCAATTAGTGTGGTCAAGGTTGGCCAATAACAAATGACTTGGATCTTAGGTGGATCCACATGTACCCCATGCTCATCAACAATGTGGCCCAACTATTAGACCCTGTTCATGCCAAAGGAGAATTTATCCAAGTTGGCATATAGCTTGTGTTGCCACAAAGTTCCCAAAACTTGTTGAATATGTTGCATGTTTTCCTCCCAAGTTATGCTAAAGATGAGGATGTCATCCAAATATACCACCAAAAACAAGCTGGTGAAGGGTCTCAATACATCATCCATAAATCTCATGAAAGTTACTGGTGCATTTTTTAAGCCAAAGGACATGACCAATAATTCGAAGAGACCTTCTTTATATTTGAAATTTTTCTTCCATACATCAATTGGTTTGATGGGAACCTGGTGGTAGCCATATTTTAGGTCAATATTGTTGAATAAATTCCCCCCCTTGAGTTGGTCAAGAAGGTCATCAATTCAGTGAATTGGGTACCGGTTCTAGACTGTGATTTTGTTTAATGCTTTGTAATCAATCCAGAGTTGCCAGGTCCCATATTTCTTCTGCACCAACACATCCGAGCTTCCGCAAGGGGAGGAGATGGGTTGGATGTGCCCCTTTTGAAGCAACTCTTGGATATGGCTCTTGATTTCTTCATTTTCCATCAGTGAGTGGCGATAGATTGATCCATTAGGAAATGATGCACTGGATTAGATCAATTGGATGCTTGACTTGGCAGTGCATCGGTACCCCAGTGGGTGAGGAGAATATGTCTCTATACACTTCCACAATCTCATCAACTTTCTTTTGTTGCAAAGAGAGGCTTTGAGTAGAGGTCATTGATGTGGTGGTGACCTTCTGCTTACTACAAGCATAGATCACAAAGAATATGAACTTCTCGGTCTGTGAAATGACCTTACTACATTTCTTAGCATAGATTCAAGAAATAGTGGTAGGCATCACTACCTCTGGTATCATGTACAATTATCTACCCAAAGTAATAATAACACTGTAGGGTATAGACTCATACACAACATGTCACTTCCACAAATATGGCTAGCCTAAAAGAATATCAGAAAATTCAAGGCGATAAATATCAAAGAATACCTCGTCTTTGAAGGGATTGATGTTGTAGGGAAGACAACATTGTTGGCTGATGTGAATGTATCTTCCTTGGTGAAGCCAGCCGATGGGGTAGGGATGCGGGTGCATTGTTATTGATAGGTCCATCCTATTGACGACCAATGTTGAAATCAGGTTCTTCTGACTATTGTTGTCGACAATGAAATGTAGTGGAGTTCTCATTAACCACATCTGTGAGTGAAAGAGGTGTTCTCATTAACCACATCTATCAGTCCTTTGAATAATGAAATATCAAAATTTACTAGGACCTTGAAGGGGGTTGCATGGCCACCTGATGAAGATGCGTCTTCTGCGGGAAGTCGTCGAAGGATCTATGTAATATTGTCCATAATTTCATTCCTTTGTCATGCAAGGTCTTCCTTGAGAAACATATTAAAAGGATATCCTAATCCATCATCTTTCTTCTCGCCCCCCATGGGTTGTTGTCGAGCTCGACGTAATCTTGTTGGGGACATGAACAAAGAAAAATAGATGAAGAGAAGACCGCTTTGATATCACTGATATAGATTTATGAGCGGAATGAAATGAATAAAATACTGAATACAATAACACAAAGATACAGAGAAAAACAAAATATATCCAGTGAACAATAAATTGTATTGAATAAATAAAATAGGATGAAACTATAAAATTTCAGAACTGAAAACAACTTACTCGAAAGGTGGTAGCTATCTCTAAGAAGAGATGTGGCTGCTAGGCACATCCTTCTAAGAAGAATGATTACAATGAGGTTGTAGAGGCCTTTTTAACATTACTCATGAATTCCAAAACCCTAGACATCCAAAAATCTAACCCTATGAGATGAAACGCAAAAATTTATGTGGGCATCGATGGGTAAGTTGGTACCTCAACTTCCCAGGGTTGTAAATTTTGCATACAACATTCGTTTTAGGTGCATGATAGCCTGTTGGAAAGGTATTTTTGAGAACTACGTATTATGCCCTCAAAATATGACTCTGTCTACAATTTAACTATGTCAAGCCAAAAAAACATTGTTTAGGGCCCCAAAATGGCCCTGGAAGTACATAAAGATGTATTGACATGAAAACTTCACAAAAAAGCCAGTTGGATTAGGTGGGCGGCCACCAGTCTCCACCTAGAGGTTGTGTAGGGATTCAAACAACCCTGAAAGTGTATAACCCACAATTATAAAGAATTAAAGAAGAACGCGTTGAACTAACAACTGTGAAGAGGAGCCATGTGGAATAGGTGGGTGGCCACCAATATCCACCTGGATCACTAGGTAATGTTGTAAATTACCTAGTTATTTTTTTGAATTTTAAATACTTTAATAGAAGTTGGGCAAGATTAAATTCATGTTGGTTGTTTCCATGAGAAAGGAAAACATAATTATGAATATGTCTATGAGACTTGTCATAAGAAGGGTTGTAACATCTCTGCAAGTAAGGATATGGATGTTTGAAACATCCATGTGTGATAATGACATGGAAAAAGGGTGCCAGCAATGAACTTACATGTTGAATATCTATGTATGTAAGAATATACCTGAGTGAATTATGTAAATGCGTTATAAGACTTCCCGGTATGAAGGTTGATAGTAAGACCAAAAAAATATGAATGAATGATATAAATATTTTCAAGGGATGCATATGCATGATGTGTGTGTGTGTGTGTGTGTGTTAAAAATGAATGGTAATATTGTCTGACTAAGTGATATGCGAGGAAATATTTTCACTTGCTTGGATTGGATAATTCCATGGATACATGGTTGACCCTATCATGGAGGTTCTAAGCATTTTTGTTTAAATAATATCTTGAGGAAGTATGTCATTCCTCAACAAGAGTGACCTTGTTTGTTGGTTGTTATGTTGTAAAGAGGGCAACATAATTTTGATTTTATTGGTGAGATTGGTCATGTAAGTGATTGTAAGGTCGCATTGAAATTGGATGATGTTAAATAAATATGAATGAATGAGGTAAAAATGGAAGTGATGCACATACATATATGTAGACATATGTATACATGCTTAAAGTTATAATATGACTACCTAATCAAGTAGGATGTGAGGCAACATGTGTACTTGCCATATCTGAGTAATGCCATGGATACATGGTTGAACCTATGTTGGAGGTTATAACTATCTTGATGGAATAATATCTTGAGGAGTATGTATTCCATTTCCTTGGGAAAATATAGTGTAAGTTGTTGAAATAATAAATGAGCATGAATGCTTTGTTGTTATGATAGAAGGAAAAATGAATATGCCTTTGAAAACAACATGTACATGATTGTGAAAAAATCATGAGTGAAATGATTTAAATCGACATGCAATGTGGAAACTATGAGGTGTGTCAGTGGTGGACACCCACAACATGCTAATGCATGTTATTAAGTGCATGGAAGAACAACTTGAAAGCAAGTTGGTAGCATAAAGATACATTATTGAATGTGTATCTTAATGCATGATAAGAATGCATGACGATATTCCTTATGGAATATTGGATGAATCTATGAAATAATAAAGTTGAAGATAACTCTAGATTGAGGCCATTTCAAATGGTATTGGATATGCGAGAAGAGGGTTGCATGTTGAAGAAATTCCCACGGAGGAACTGTGTAAATATTTTTTCAGAAGAACAGAATCATAACCTTAATGATTTATGAGAATTAAGAAGTGGGATGTAAATATTATTTATAAAATAATCATGGATTACATGTTGAAATATAATGCATGAGTGAAAGTTATGCAAATGAATGTTGACCATTCGGATTTCTAATGGTAATGTGTAGAATGCATAGGTTTAAAATTCATTGCGAACAAAAAACCTGTTGTTGTAGCATGTTGATTTATCCAAGAAAGGTCAAGATGAACTTGACTAAGGCTCCTCAAAGAAGAGAGTAGGAATATCCCAGGAGGTGTAACACCCCAGGTTTTGAACCCCTAATTTTAAATAATGTATTGTTACAATGCTAAGAGGCGTGAGTGCCCAAACAATTATTAAAGGGCCAATATGCCCAAGAAATGTAATGTTTCAATCATCATTAATAATAAACACATTATTGGTTGCTAGACGGACCACAACTAGAGTTATAGGGGGCTATGATTCCACAAGAGAGGGGGCTTAGGAGGATAAATGATTATTCCTATGTTAATTACCTTTTTTCCTAAGGGAGGGTATCAGTTACGTGAGCTTCTTGGGGAGGCCAAGAGATTCTTAATTTCCCCAAGAAATACATAAACTTGCCCCTAGTCTGATTGTGGGGTTGGTAATTGGCTCGTCCTCTCTGTCAACTTTGCATTACCCCATTCTTTCCCTCACACACCCCTCATGCACTCCCATGCACTCACCTACCTCCTCCATGCATCCTCAGCTACGTCTTCATCTCGGGAAGGGGGACCGAACTGCTAAAGAATTAGCCACTGGATAGTTGGTTGTAATGGTCACTGGTGTGATCCAGTCGTTCCTTGAGGCCTGCATTTCTGAGATGCAGTGGCATGTGTCCAGTGTTTCTCACAGCAGCGAGTCCTGAGAATTCCAACATTGAGATTCTGGACCAGTTGCGTTGGAGACCCGAATAAGGAGAAGAACTGCCTGAGGGAATGCGTGTTAGAGAAAGGTAGAGGTTTGTTCTCTCTAGTAGTACAAGCTGGGTATAAGAGATCTAGGTACTTGAATTGTTGTTGTGGGTGATGGAGATCTTGTGAGAGATTTACTGATAACTAGTTTGGGGAAGCCAAGTAACACTCTCAAACCATCCTTGTGGATTCATATCCCTGGCTCGGGGGTGACGATGTTGTTGAGATTTGGAGCAGTAGTGTGTATGGTTGGGTGGAACATCCTTGGTATGAAGCCATTTGGTGTCATCTTTGATAAAGATAAGTGCTCTCTGTTGTGATATTATTATATGTGTATGAATGTTTTTCTGTTGTATATTTAATTATCATTAATTGAATCTTTAGAATATGCATGCCCACTAGATATTATTGTGCATGTCATTAATTTTGTTGTCTTATGCATCCTTGATAAATAAAGAAGGTATTGGCATGAGAATGAATTCCAAGGGTGGGCTTGCAGGTAGCATACCCCGGCCTGTGGCTAGTTGGGTATGTTACAGTTTGGTATCAGATATTCTGGTTGAAACACTAGGCCGGTATGGGCTGGGTCTATTGTTCAGAGTCTCGTGGTCGAGATCAAAATATGACCATGAAGTTGAAAAGTTCAAGAGGAATGGAATTACAGAAGCTACACAGGAGACATAATGTCATAGATCCTCTGTAGGGGTTCAAAGAATCGTGATCGTCACCTTCGAATTTCAGAGCGATCACCACTGTAGGATTGGGAGAGATCCAATATCGTTGGTATCAGAGCACGAGGACATATGGACCGTTGATTTGGTCGTGAAAATTTTGTGAGATGCAAAGTCATGATTCATGAAGGGGTGAGAAGAACCATCTAATCGTGGGGATTTTGGATCGTCGATCTGACGCGAGCGCAATTTCAGCAGTCGGAAGAAGGGAGACAAGAAATATTCCGACAATGCGAAGCGTGAAGTCGCGAAGTACGAAGTCACAAAGCGCAAGAGAGATTGGCCCCAGGTCATAATGAGGGGTCACATTGATGAAGGTTAAGGGAAGGATCTAGCGCTCTCTAGGCTCCAGTTTGAGAGTTCGAAAGTCAGGAGAGACAAGGTTGGCTCATATGAAAATACCCGACACTCAAAGTTACGAAGCTCCCCGTGAGATTGGCCCTGGGTCATTACCGGAGGTCACATTGGTGAAGGATAACAGAGTAGATAGCACGAACTAGGCTCCAAGTCGGAAGTTCGGGAGTCTAAGAATCGGGGTTGACTCATATGCAAACACCCGACACGCGAAGTCATGAAGCGCCTTTTGGTTAGGAAAGTGGTCACAACCGCGGTTTCTAGTCGTGGTCACCTGGGTAGGTGGTTTGAAGGAAGCTCTTGCGTAGGATGAAATTTTGTGTCAAACCATGGATAACATGACACTGTTATTTTTGGAGAATGGGGGTATGATATCCATGAAAAAAAACAAGAAAGAGACCTGTAGCATGGTTTGGAAAAAAAAAAATTATCATACGCATAATTCTAACAAAATGGTCACTTGCACATTTTGCAGAATTAAGAGGATTAACCACATCATCTCAGGATGCATATTGAGGAAATGGAAGAAGGCGAGGGAGCCTCCAGTCATGATAAGGAGGCTGGAGGCCAAAATACCAGAATTGGTAATGTCGAGATAGAGTCCAACGAACGCAAGGGAAAAAGAGAGTAGGAAACGTTGATAGAAATGGTAAGGAGACTAAAGATGGAAGTGCAGAGCTACAAAGCAGACAATGAGAGACCGATGAGAGAGAAATTCAGATAAATGCTTGAGTGTTGCAGAGCTTAGATCAGTTGCAGAGTCAAATGAAGAAGGGATCAAACTCAAGGCAAGAGGAAGAAGGCATGTGTCATGAAAGAATAAATGCTCGTGGAAGAGATGGTTATTCCAGAAGTGCTAATAGAGCTCATGAACACCACTCACCTCCCCACTCAGAAAGAAAGTTTTATGCATAGGATGATCCCATAAGCAGTCCAGAAGTGTCCCTTGTCAGACAATAAAGAAGGAAGCAAGAGGTAGATAGTTTTCAAGGAGATATGAGGAAGCTCAAGCCACCTTCCTTCGATGGTGAAACGTAGGATGATGTTGAAGCATGGTTTCTTGGGCTCAGGGGATATTTTTAGTTGCATAACTATTCATCAAACCTGGAAGCTAGGATTGCCACCTACCATTTACACTGAAAAGATGCAATGTGGTGGGACCAACTGAAGCAAGTGGAACATGTTGATGAAAGTAGGATCACTTGGAAGCAGTTCAAGAAGTACTTCCAGAAGGAGTACCTCTAAGAGAATTTATATGACAAGAAAATGCAAGAGTTCTTTAAACTCAAGTTGGGAAGCATGACTATGGAAGAGTATGAGAAGAAGTTCTTAGGATTGTTAAAATATGTCAAGTTCATTGGTGATGAGAAAGTGAAAATACAGATATTTCTAAGTGGATTGCCACCCTTTTATAAGGAAAAGATCAAGTATGATGAGCCTAATACCTTGAATGAGTCCATCAGGAAGGATAAATACCTGTATGAGCAGGGCCAGGGAAGAGACTCTTTGCAGAAATCTTGGAAGGACAAGAAGAATGAGAAATCTGATCAGAGGAGGAAAGGATGCAAACCCTCCTTCAATAGGAATGAGCCTAATAGAAATCATCAAGATCAGTATGCTAAGGGGGATTCCAAGAAATAAGATCCCTTGGGAAAAAGGGGAAGACCACCAATCCAATGTTGGGGATGCCAGGAAGATCACTTGTACAAGGATTTCCCGCACAAAAAAGACAGAGTGAAGATTGTGCACAACATCCAAGAGGCTACAACAGTCGAAGATATCCAAAGAATCTATGCATATTTAAATGATCAACAAGCAGAGTACCAGTCCAATATGATCGAGGTGGAAGGTAAGATCATAAATAAGATTATTACTATTTTGATTGATTCAGGAGCAAGTCATTGTTACATTGATCCTAAGATAGTGGATAGATTCCATTTGGAGAAAAGTAAACTTGGAAAGGCGAGTTTGGTTCAGTTAGCCACTGGAACCAAAATAAGAATCCATGATATGGTTAGAAGTTGTTCCATAAGTCTTAATGGCATGAATACTAGTACTAATCTGAATATCATACCATTGGGGTCTTATGATGTTTGATTGGGATGGATTGGTTGGACAAGCATCATGTTGTCCTAGATTGCCATAACAATACATTTACATGTCTTGATGGAAATGGAAAACATAGCACTATGAAAGGAGTTCCAAACCCATCTCTATAAGGGAAATTTTGGCCTTACAGTTGAAAAGATGTTTCAGAAAAGGATGTCAACTGTATGCAGCTCATGTGGAAGAGATAATTGAATCAAAGGGGCCAAGCCTTGAAGATTTCTCAATACTACAGAAATTTGAAGATGTATTCCAAGAAATACCCGGATTGACACCAAGAAGGGAGATAGATTTCTCAATTGATTTAGTGCCAGGAGTTGCCCCGGTGTCAAAAACACCTTACAGAATGAGAAAAACAGGGCTAAAAGAATTACAAATGTAGTTGGAGTAATTGTTGAAGAAAGGGTACATACGTCCAAGTGTTTCACCTTCGGGAGCACCAGTACTTTTTGTCAAAAAGAAGGATGGAACCTTGAGGCTATGTATTGACTTTCGATAGCTGAACAAGTACACTATAAAGAAAAAGTATCCTCTACCCTGAATTGATGACCCCTTTGACTAGCTAAGAGGAGAAAAGATATTTTCAAAGATTGACCTAAGGGTAGGATACCATCAAGTAAGAATCAAGGAAGAAGACATTCATAAGACAACCTTTAGGACTAGTTATTGGCATTATCAATTTGTAGTGGTGACTTTTGGACTGACCAATGCACCAACTGTCTTCATGTTCTTAATGAAGGGCATATTCAAAAATTATTTAGACAAGTTTGTCATAGTATTCCTGGATGAAATACTTATATATTCTAAGTCTGAAGAGGAGCATGAACATCACTTAAGATTGGTAT
Organism: Picea sitchensis; assembly: GCA_010110895.2. Classification (NCBI taxonomy): domain Eukaryota; kingdom Viridiplantae; phylum Streptophyta; class Pinopsida; order Pinales; family Pinaceae; genus Picea; species Picea sitchensis. The sequence continues at coordinate 36,152 of SNQJ01S0004954.1, read as the reverse complement.
TGCAAGTACTGAGAGAACATACAGTGTATGCCAAGTTGAGTAAGTGTTATTTTTGTCAAAATAAAATCCATTACTTGGGACACATTATTTCAGAGTAGAGCATAGCAGTAGATCTAGAGAAGATCGAAGCCATTAGAGGATGGCCAACACCTAGAAATGTGTCAGACATCAGATATTTTATGGGATTAGTTGGCTACTATAGAAGGTTCATAGTATGGTTCTCTAAGATTTATCATCCCATCACTTCTTTGCAAAAGAAGGGAACTAAATTTGAGTGGACACTCAAGTGTAAAATGAATTTTAATATGTTGAAGGAATTACTTACTAGTGTGCATGTGTTAAATATTGATGACCCAAATGAAAGTTTTGTGGTATGTACAGACACTTGTAAGGAAGGACTTTGGGGAGTCCTCATGCAAAATAGACATGTCATTGGATATGAGTCCAAAAAGATTAAGGAACATGAGAGGAACTATGCCACGCATGACTTGGAACTTGCTGCCATTGTTCACGCCTTGAGGATGTGGAGGAATTATCTCATGGGGAAGAAATTTGAATTAAGAATAGACCACATTGGCCTGAAGTATCTTTTCGAACAACCAACCTTGAATTCCAGGAAAACAAGATGGTTGGAGTTATAAGTGAATATGACTTTGATATCAAGAATATCAAGGGAAAGGAGAATAAATTTGCCGACGCACGTAGTAGAAGAGTGCATATCATGCATGCTACTGTTGTCAGTATGCATCATTCAGACTTGAAGAGAAGAATTTTAGATGGTCTTGTTACAGACCAGCATTACCTACAAGTAAAGGAAAACTTGTAGCAAGGAGATGTACAACATAAAATAAAGGAGTATGAGATAAAGGAATATGGATTACTCATGCATAAAAATAGAATCTATGTTCCTAGTTCCAGAGAACTGAGGAATGTGCTACTGAAGGAAATGCATGATGTTCCTTATGTTGGACATCCAGGATACCAAAAAAAAATTACAGCAGTAAGAAGATAGTTCTTTTGGCTGGGAATGAAGAAGGATGTTGTTGATTACATCGCTCGATGTATGGAATGTTAGAAGGTGAAGGATGAGCATAGACACCCAATGAGTTTTTTGAAGCCATTGCCAATCCCCGAGAAGAAATGGCAAGTGATCACCATGGATTTCATCATAGGATTACCTAGAACGAATAATGTAACACCCCAGGTTTTGAACCCCCTATTTTAAATAATGTATTGTTACAATGTTGAGAGGCCTGAGTGCCCAAACAATTATTAAAGGGCCAGTATGCCCAAGAAATGTAATGTTTCGATCATCAATAATTATAAACACATCATTGGCTGCTAGACAAACAAGGACTGGAGTTATAGGGGGCTATTATTCCACAAGAGAGGGGGATTGAGAGACTAAATGTTTATTCCTATGTTAATTACCTTTTGCCTAAGGGAGGGGATCAGTTACGTGAGCTTCTTGGGGAGGCCAGGAGGTTCCTGATTTCCCCACGAAATAATTAAAATCTCACTTGGTCTGATTATGGGCTTGGTCATTGGATCATCCGCACCGTCACCTTTGTGTTACCCCATTCTTTCCCTCACGCACCCTTCATGCACTCCCATGCACTCACCTACTTGCTCCATCCATCCTCACCTGTGTATAATTCTAGGAAAGGGGGACCGAACTGCTGAAGAATCAGCCATAGGATAGTTGGTTGTAATGGTCACTAGTGTGATCCAGTCGTACCTTGAGGCCTGCATGTCTGAGATGTAGTGGTCTGTGTCCAGCATTGCTCACAGCAGCGAGTCCTAAGAATTTCGGCATTGATATTCTAGACCAGTTGCACTGCAGAACCAAATAAGGAGAAGGACTGCCTAAGGGACTACATGGCAGAGAAAGGTGGAGGTTCGTTCTCTCGGGTGGTGCAAGTTGGGTAGAAGAGATTTGGGTACTTGGATTGATGTGGGTGTTGGAGAGCCTGTGATAGATTTAGTGATAACTAGTTTGGGGAAGCCAAGTAACAATCTAGAACCATCCTTGTGGATTCATAGCCCTAGCTTAGGGGTGACGTTGTTGTTAAGATTTGGAGCAGTAGTGTCTACGGTTGGGTGGAACTTCCTTGGTCTGCACCCAGTTGGTGTCATCTTTCATAAAGATAAGTGCTCTCTATTGTGATATTATTATCTGTGTATGAATGTTTTTCTGTTGTATATTTAATTATCGTTAATTGAATATTTATAATATGCTTGCTCATTGGATATTGATGTGCATGTCATTAATTATGTTGTCTTATGCATGCTTAATAAATAAATAAGGTATCAATATGAGAATGAAGTCCAAGGGTGGGCTTACAGACAACATACCCCAGCCTGTTGTTGGTTGGGTATGTTACAGTTTGGTATCAGAGCTTTTGGTTGAAACATCAGGATGGTATGGGTCAGGTCTGTTGGTCAGAGTCTCGTGGTCGAGATCAAACTCTGTCCGTGAAGTTGAAAATCTTAGGAGGAATGGAATTGCAGAAGCTACACAGGAGACAGAATGTCATAAATACTCTTTAGGGGTTCAAAGGATCATGACCATCCCCTTCGAATTCAGGAGCGATCGCCATTGTAGTATCAGGAGAGATCCGGGATCGTTGGATCGAAGGACAGGTGAACCTGGGCCACCTAACCCAGAGGTAAGTGCATGGGATTTAACCCTTTGGAAGTGCACAGGGTAAGTAATCTCGCGAAAGGATCATAGTCATTGATCGAAGGAAAGTGTGGATCATTGATATGGTCCTAAAAAACTCGTGAGTTTGGATATCAGAAGAAGAGAGGTGAGAAGTCCTCCAACTTCACAACACACGAAGTCCTGAGTTTGTGAACGAAATCTCAACCATTGGAGCACAAGGATATTTGGACCATTGATCTGGTCCCAAATAATTTCACGAGACATGAAGTCCCGATTCGTAAAGGCGGAGAGTAGAACTGTCGGATCGCAGGGATTGTGGACCATTGATCTGACACGAGCGCAAGTTCGGGAGTTGGAAGAAGGGAGACAAGAAATCTTCCGACAATGCGAAGTACGAAGTCACAAAGCGCTCATGAGGTTGGCCCCAGGTCATAGAAAGGGGTAACATTGATGAAGGTTAAGGGAAAGAGATATTTCTTGCTAGGATCCAATTCGAGAGTTCAGAAGTTGGGAGAGTTAAGGTTGGCTCATATGCAAATACCCGACACATGAAGTTACGAAGCTCCCATGATATTGGCCCCGGGTCATAGTCGGGGGTCACATTGGTGAAGGCTAACAGAAGAGCTAGCATGCACTAGGATCCAAGTTGGGATTTTGGAAGTCGGAGAGTCGGGTTTGGCTCATATGAAAACACCCAACACGCGAATTCGCGAAGCGACTTTTGGTTAGGCGAGTGGTCACAGCCACGGTTTCTAGTCGTGGTCACCTGGATGGGTGGTTTGAAGGAAGCGCTTGCACAGGATGAAATTTTGTGTCAACCCAGGGATAACAGGACATTGTTATTTTCAGAGAATAGGGATATGATCTCCATGAACAAAAACAAGAAAGAGACATGTAGCATGGTTTGGCAATTTTTTTGTTTATCATATGCATAATTCTATGGGAAGAATTAAGGGGCTTAATGTGCAAGTGCTACACTAGTCGAAGATATGGGAAGAATCTATGCAGGTTTAAATGATCGACAAGCAAAGTATCGGTCCAATATGATCAAGGTGGAAGGTAAGATCATAAATCAGCTAGTTACTATTTTGATTGATTCAGGAGCAAGTCATTGTTACATTGATCCTAATATAGTGGATAGATTGAATTTGGATAAAAGTAAACTTGGAAAGGAGAGTTTGGTTCAATGATCTGGATTTTATGAGAAGAACGAAATGACTACAGATTATTACCAATTGCTTAACACAGAATAACAGAGATACAGTAAAACTGGTTTTCTATTCAATAAAGAAATGAGCTGAAACTGTAAAATGCAGCGGAAAACAAGCTTGTTGGAATGGTGGCAGCTTATCTATGAGAAGAGATGTGACAGTTGTGTTCATTCGCAAGAAGATGATTACAATGCGTCTCTCAAGGCATTTTTACAATAAACAGGAGTTTTAAAAACCCTAAACATCCAAAAACCTAACCCTAGGAGATGAAGCGCCAAAAGTCATGTGGTCCCCATTTGGGTAAGTTAGTACATCAACTTCTCGAGGTCGTAACTTTTTCATACGATCTTCGTTTTAGGTGTATGACAGCCCATTGGAAAGATCTATCTGAGGACTACAATAGTTGCACAAATCATGCAATTTTTCAATCGCAACATACCCCAAAAAATGTCGTTTAGGGCCTCAAAACGGCTCCGAAAGTTCAGGACCCGAAAAACTGCTAAAAATAGTAAATTATCAAAATTGCTAGAAATTTGTTTTGAGCCAGCTGGGAAAGGTGCGTGGCCACAAATATCCACCTGGATCAATCCTCCATCCTTAGGAAGAAATGGTCTCCATTTCATTGAGTTCCCCCATCAGATGAGGAAATTTCTGCTGAATTTGGCCCCAGGTGAGCCACTTGCCTTGGTGCAGGAGCTGCCCTGCTTTGACGACTTGATAAAGATGGATCCTTTGTTGTCGAGTGACCTTGATCTGTGTGTCCACAATCTTATCACTGGATGCATGTTGTATGCAGTCAGGGTTGATCTTTGTTGGTGTCAGTTGTTCTGCTACGTCTGAGGTGTCCAATAATGGTGGGAAATAAGGCCGAAGGAGGTCCACGTTGAACACTAGGTGTAGGCCAAGGAAAGGGGGAATGTTGAGAAAAAAAAGCATTATCCCCCAAATCCTTGGTGATGGTGTACGACCCATATCAGATTGGGCGAAGCTTCCGATGGGGTCATGTAAGGCGTTCTTTCTGCAAGTGCAACCAAACTTTGTCGCCCACCTGAAACTTATGTGGAACCCGATGTTGATCATGGCGCTGCTTGTACTTGTCATTAGATTTATGTAGCATATCCTAAACCTGTTGGCGGATGTGTTGGATCCTCTCAATGAATCGGGTGGCTTTGTCAGCCTCAGTTGGAGTAGGAGAGGACTCGGTCGAGGTGACCGCAAGGGGAAGTGCAACATCTATGGGACCCAATGGCTGGAATCCCAACCCCACCTGAAAGGGGTTGTGGCTGGTTGAGCTATGTAGGGCTCGGTTGTAGCTATGTTGGACATAGGGAAGACTCTCATCCCATGTGCGAGGGTTCTTGGAATTATACATGCGCAATATATGCATGATCATTTGATTTACGATCTCAGTTTGGCCATCTGTCTGGGGGTGGAAGGCCGTGGATTTGGTGGGCTTGGTGTCCAGCAGTCACCAGAGGCTCGACCAGAATGTGCTGAGAAATCAGTTGTCCCGATCTAAGACAATGGTTTGTGGGATTCCAAAATGTACCCAGGTTCATTCAAAGAAGAGCTTGGCAGTGGCTTCTGCTGTGATGCTCTTCTTGCAAGCAACCAGAATCACCATCTTAGAAAAGAGATCGAGAACCACAAAAACACAGTCATTTCCCCGCTTGGTGGATGGGAGGCCAAACTTGTAGTCCATTGAGATGGATTCCCATGGTCTGTCAGGAGTAGGGAGAGGGGTGTACATGCCCTATTTCTCAGTGGTTGGTTTGGCAATAGCGCAAGCAGTGCAAGACCTGATATACTTGTCGACCTCTTGTTGAAGTTTCGTCCAGTAGAAATGTTTTTGTAGCATCACCATTTTCTTTTCGATGTCGAAGTGTCCTTCCACCCAGCTGTAGTGGGCTTCCCAGATCATATTCTCTCACTCACTTGAGGGAACACATATATGGCCCAAATGACACAACAACCCATCCTGAAGATGGAAATTATCAACAACTGTATTTGCACCCAACATTTGGTAGGTGGTGGCAAAGTCCGGGTCTGTCTCATAGACTTGGGGCCATCCAGAGGTCTCATGGCCACAGGATTTAAGCACTGTGGTGAGTGCCGCGACTGGTGGTATATTGAGGCAATCAGTGACACGGTTGGTGCTTTCTGTTTTATACTTGATGTTGAGGTGGTATTGTTGCAAGTATGTAGACCACTTTTGATGGCAATCATTCTACAATTTTCCTTGTGTCTGCATGAACTGCAGTGGCTTATGATCAGTGTGGATGATTGTCTCCCTCCCAAGAATGTAATGTCTCCACTAGCAGCAGGCTTGCACAATAGAGTACATTTATTTTTCGTAAGTAGGGTACTTACGGATAGCATCTGATAGTGTCACACTATGATAGGCCATGGGGTGGTCGTGCTACGTGAGAATGACACCCACAGCATAGTCTGAAGCATCAGTCTCAATCTCAAAGGGTTGTTGCAGGTCTGGTAGTGAAAGTACTGGGGCTGAGCACAAGCACTACTTCAAATCATCGAACGCTTGTTGTTGGGGCTATCCCCATGTAAATTTAGCCTTACCACCACCCCTGGTTATTTGGCTGAGGGCCCATGCAATATGGGAGAATCCCAACACAAACCTGTGATAGAAATTGGCAAGGCCCAAGAAGCTCCAAAGCTCTGTGAGTGTGGTTGGGGCTGGCCAGTCACAGATGACTTGGATCTTGGATGGATCCACATGTATTCCATGTTGATCAATGATGTAGCCTAGGTAATGGACCTTGTCCATGCCGAAGGAGCATTTTTCCAAGTTGGCATATAGCTTGTGATGTCGCAGGGTGTGTAGAACATGTTGAATATGCTGCAAGTGTTCGACCCAAGTCTTGTTGTAAATGAGAATGTCATCAAGATACACCACTACAAAATTATTGGTGAATGGTCACAGGATATCATCCATCATCCTCATGAAAGTGGTTGGAGCGTTTGTCATACCAAAGGGCATGACCAACCATTCAAAAAGGCCTTCCTTTGACTTGAAGACGATCTTCCATACATCTATCTGTTCTATCGGGACCTGGTGGTAGCCAGACTTCAGATCAATCTTACTGAAGTATTTGGCCCCCATGAGTTGATCAAGGAGGTTTTCGATTCAGGGAATCGGGTACCGGTTTCTGACTGTGATTTTATTCAGAGCTCGATAATCAAGGCAAAGTCGACAGGTTCCATCTTTCGTCTGTACCAGCACGATTGGCCTCCCACAAGGTGATTAGCTAGGACAGATGTGCCCCTTGTGGAGCAATTCTTAGATCTGTTGCTTGATCTCCTCATTCTCTAACAAAGAGTGATGATAGACTAACCCATTGGGCAGCGGTGCGCCGGGGGTCAGATCGATGGGGTGCTTGACCTAGCAGTGCAGAGATACCCTGGTAGGCGAGGAGAAGATATCCGAGTATTCTTCCATGACCTTATCTACTTGCTTCTGTTGTGTGGAGAGGTCGGTCGCAGAGACCCTGGATGTGGCTGTGATTTTTCTCTCATTCTAAGAGCAAATCACAAAGAAGAAAAACTTCCCCATCTAAGAGATGACCTTCCTGCATTTCTTAGCAGAGATCAAGTAAATAACACTAGGTGGGAAAGCCTCGGGTATCCTGTACAATTTCCTATTCAAAGTAATAATAACACTACGAGGCTTAGACTCATATACAGCATGATGTTTCCATAAATAAGGTTGGCCCAAAAGAACATCACAAACTTCGAGAGGAGAAACATCACAAAATACCTCATCTTTGAAGGGCTTGATGTCGTACGACAATCGACACTGTTGGCTGACGTGGAGATCGCTTCCTTGGCGGAGCCATCCAATGGTGTAGGGTTGTTGGTGCAGTGTTGTCAGCAAGGCCAGTCGCTTGATGACCTCTGATGAGATGAGGTTCTTCTGGCTACCACTATCAACAATGAAGTGCAGTGGGGTGCCTTTTACCCACATCTGGGAATGGAAGAGGTGCTCTCCTTCTTCTAGCTCATCTAGTTCACTATGTTGGAGCTTGGTGGTAGCAACGATTGCACTGGGTTCCATGTCAATGATCTATATTCCCCTTTCTGGTTCTGACTCAGAGTCAGAACCTGCATCTGATTCATAGGCTTTCACGTCAGCCACCAGCATCTGCTTTGAGAAACAACCAGCAGTGTTATGCAAAGGGCTCTTATGGAAGTCGCACCACTTCCCGGTATCTTTCTTTGTCTTTCTGGTGTCCTCCTTTGCTTGCAGCTTGGACTGGTTGTCCTGATACTGTGCATATTTTCTCTTTCCTTTGTTCTGTGGGTTGGGGCCACCCTTTCCTGGATTTTGTTGTGAGGGGTTCCCCGACCCAAATTGCTGTGTCTTTTGTTTGAGCTTTTGTTCAATTTTGATGCCATATCGGTAGGCTGCGCCCAAGGATGAGATGTCCAGAAATTCCATTTTTGTCTAGATGTATCTATGCAGAGCACCACAATACTTGAGCACCAGATGTCTCTATGAATCTTTGATACCCAACTTGGTGCGCAAGGTATGGAAGATATTTGTGAAATCTGGCACTGCTTGGTCTCTTTCTTGTCGCAGTGTGGTTCACTTGGTATACAAGTTGTCATAACTTCCGATAGGATAGTATTGTTCCCTAATAGCATCCCTGAAGGATTCCCAGGTGGTTGTGACTGTAAATAATGAAGTTTCCTCTATTTCCTTTTTCTCATAGAAAGTTTCCCACCAATCTTTGACATGGGGAACAACTTTGAGGAGCGCAAAAGTAATCTTTTCTTTATTCAAAAAGTTATGGACAGAGAAATACCCTTCTAGTAGATTCAACCACTTGTCTACATCATTTGTGTCTATCTGACCTTCAAATATAGGAATATCGAAGTTTATTTGTACTTTGAAGGGGGCGGTGCCTCCGCTCGAAGAAGATGTGTCGTCTATTGGTAGTCGACGAAGGATTTGCACGAAATTATCCATCATCTTGTTCCTCTATTGCAGGAGGGATTCCTCAATCAAAAGTTTGAAAGGATCTCTTGTCCCATCATCTTTATTTTCTCCTTCCATGAGAGTTCACTTGGGTGTGCGAGAGATTTTGTCCTCAAGAGAAACAAGCTCGAGACCCAAATCTTTGTACTCTAACCTCGTTGGGGACATGCATTAAGACGACAAGGAGCAAACCGCTCTGATACCAATGATCTGGATTTTATGAGTATAATGAAATGACTACAGATTATTACCAAATGATTAACATAGAATAACAGAGATACAGTAAAATTGGTTTTCTATTCAATAAGGAAATGAGTTGAAACTATAAAATGCAGCGGAAAACAAGCTTGCTGGAATGGTGGCAGCTTATCTCTGAGAAGATATGTGACGGTTGCACTCATTTGAAAGAAGATGATTACAATGAGGCTCTCAAGGCCTTTTTACAATAAATAGGAGTTTCAAAA
>SNQJ01S0004954.1:0-26763 GCA_010110895.2 Picea sitchensis | reverse complement strand
CAATGAGGCTCTCAAGGCCTTTTTACAATAAATAGGAGTTTCAAAAACCCTAAACATCCAAAAACCTAACCCTAGGAGATGAAGCGCCAAAAGTCATGTGGGCCTCGTTTGGGTAAGTCAGTACATCAACTTCCCGGGGTCGTAACTTTTGCATACGATCTTCGTTTTAGGCATATGATAGCCCATTGGAAATATCTATCTGAGGACTACAACAGTTGCACAAAATTTCATGATATTTTGCGACCACAACATACCCCAAAAAACCTCGTTTAGGGCCTCAAAACGGCTCTGGAAGTTCAGGACCCAAAAAACTGCTAAAAATAGTAAATTATCAAAATTGCTAGAAAGCTATTTTGAGACAGCTAGGAAAGGTGGGTGGCCACTGATATCCACCTGGATCATTCATTTATCCACTGGAACCAAAAGAAGAATCCATGATATGGTCAAAAGTTGTTCCATAAGTCTTAATGGCGTGAATACTAGTATTGATCTGAATATCATACCATTGGGGTCTTATAATGTTCTGATTGGGATGGATTGGTTGGACAAGCATCATGCTATCCTAGATTTTCATAACAAGACATTTACATGTCTTGATGGAAATGGAAAACATAGCACTGTGAAAGGATTTCCAAGACCCATCTCCATAAGGGAGATTTCGGCCTTACAGCTGAAAAGATGTTTTAGAAAAGGATGTCAACTGTATGCAGCTCATGTGGAAGAGCCAGTTGATGCAAAGGGTCCAAGCCTTGAATATTTCTTGGTACTACATGAATTTGAAGATGTATTCCAAGAAATACCTAGATTTCCACCAAGAAGTGGGATAGATTTCTCAATTGATTTAGTGCCAGGAGTTTCCCTGGTTTCAAAAACACCTTACAGAATGAGCACATTAGAGCTAAAAGAACTAAAAATGCAATTGGAGGAATTGTTGAAGAAAGGGTACATACATTCAAGTGTTTCACCTTGGGTAGAACCAATACATTTTGTCAAAAAGAAGGGTGGAACCTTGAGGCTGTGTATTGACTTCCGACAGCTGAACAAGTACACTATAAAGAACAAGTATCCTCTACCCCAGATTGATCACCTCTTTGACCAGCTATGAGGAGCAAAGATATTTTCAAAGATTGACCTGAGGGTGGGATACCATCAGGTAAGAATCAAGGAAGAAGACATTCATAAGACAACCTTTAGGACCAGGTATGGGCATTATGAATTTGTAGTGGTGCCTTTTGGACTAACCAATGCACCAGTTGACTTCATGTGATTAATGAATGGAATATTCAAGAATTATTTGGACAAGTTTGTCATAGTATTCCTGGATGACAAGAGGAGCATGAACATCACTTAAGATTGGTATTGCAAGTACTGAGAGAAAATCAATTGTATGCCAAAATGAGTAAGTGTTCTTTTTATAAAAGGTAGATCCATTACTTGGGACACATTATTTTAGAGTAGGTTATAACAGTAGATCCAAAGAAGATCGAAGCCATTAGAGGATGACCAACACCCAGAAATATGTTAGACGTCAGATATTTTATGGGATTAGCTGGCTACTACAGAAGGTTCATTGTAGGGTTCTCTAATATTCCTCATTCCATCACTTCTTTGCAATTGAAGGGAACTAAATTTGAATGGATACTAAACTATGAAAAAAAATTTAATCTGTTGAAGAAATTACTTACTAGTGCGCCTATGTTAAACATTGCTGACCAAAATGAAAGTTTTGTGGTATGTACAGACGCTTGTAAGGAAGGAATTGGGGGAGTCCTCACACAAAATGGACATGTCAATGGATATGAGTCTAGAAATATTAGGGAACATGAGAGAAATTATGCCACGCATGAATTGGAACTTGTTGCCATTGTTCACGCATTGAGGATGTGGAGGCATTATCTCATGGGGAAGAAATTTGAATTAAGAACAGACCACATTGGCCTGAAGTATCTTTTCAGACAACCAACCTTGAAAGCCAGGAAAACAAGATGGTTGAGTTTTTAAGTGAATATGACTTTGATATCAAGAATATCAAGGGAAAGGAGAATAAAGTTGCGATTGCACTTAGTAGAAGAGTGTATATAATGCATACTACTGCTATCAGTATGCATCAGTCAGACTTGAAGAGCATAATTTTAGATGGTCTTGTTACAGACCAACATTACCTACAGGTAAAGGAAAAATTGCAGCAAGGAGATGTGCAATAGAAAATAAAGGAGCATGAGATAAATAAAGATGGATTACTCATGCATTGAAATAGAATCTATGTTCCTAGTTCCGGAGAACTGAGGAATGTAGTACCGAAGGAAATGCATGATGTTCCTTATGATGGACATCTCGGATACCAGAAAACAATTACAGCAGTAAGAAGCCAATTCTTTTGGCCAGGAATGAAGAAGGATGTTTCTTATTACATCGCTCGATGTATGGAATGTCAGAAGGTGAAGGCTGAGCATAGGCACCCAACAGGTTTGTTGCAGCCATTTCCAATCTCTGAGAAGAAATGGGAAGTGATGACCATGGATTTCATCACAGGATTACCCAGAAAAAATAAGCAACATGATTCAATCATGGTGGTGGTTGACAAATTAACAAAGGCTTCTCATTTTGTGCATGTGAAGACAACGCATACAACACCTAATATTGCAGAAATTTTCACGAAGGAAATTGCTAGGTTGCATGGGATATCTAGGAAAATCGTCTTGGACAGAGATACGAAGTTTACCTCCAATTTCTGGAGGGGATTGTTTAAAATATTTGGCACAAATCTAAACTTTAGCATAACATATCATCCCCAGAAAGATAGGAAAACAGAGAGAGTCAATTGAATAATTGAAGACATGCTGAGAATGTATGTGATGTATAATCCATCTAAGTATCAATTTGCATATAATAATGGGTATCAAGATTCATTCAGAATGAGCCCATTTGAAGCCTTGTATGGTAGGAAATGAAATACTCTAGTGAGTTGGGACAACCCAGAAGATAGAGTGGTACTTGGGCCGGATTTGCTCAAGGACATGGAAGACCAGGTGGTCAATATTAAGGAGAATTTAAAGGCAACTCAGGATAGACAGAAATTTTATGCAGACAAGAATAATATAGTTAGAGAATTTAAAGTAGGGGAGCATGTACTTTTGAAAGTGAAGCCCAAGAAAATATCTTTGAAATTGGGTAGTTGTACCAAGTTGGCAACCAGATTATGTGGTCCATTTGAAATATTGGACAGAATAGGTCCAGTTGCATACACGCTTGCATTGCCTTATTCCATGAATGTGCATAATGTATTTCATGTCTCTTTACTAAAGAAATATGTACATGACCCTAACCATGTTATTTATTGGCATATGATTCAGGTAGAGATGGAGGGAGACTTTCAAGTTCAACCAATGTAGGTATTGGATAGAAAGGTCAAAATGCTTCAGAATCAAGTTATAGAGCTCATAAAAGTTCAGTGGACCTACTACGGTCCTGAAGATGCAAACTAACCGCATCTTTTTGAATAAATTTGATATTTTGATCTCTATTTTTTATGTGCACTAAGCACAATGCCAAAATAAGGGGGAGGGGATGTAACACCCCAAGTTTTGAACCCCCCATTTTAAATAATGTATTGTTACAATGTTGAGAGGCCTAAGTGCCCAAACAATTATTAAAGGGCCAGTATGCCCAAGAAATGTAATGTTTCAATCATCATTAATAATAAACACATCATTGGTTGCTAGACAGACAAGGAGTAGAGTTATAGGGGGCTATGATTCCACAAGAGAGGGGGATTAGGAGGCTAAATTTTTATTCCTATGTTAATTACCTTTTTTGCTAAAGGAGGGGATCAGTTACGTGAGATTATTGGAGAGGCCAGGAGGTTCTTGATTTCCCCACGAAATAATTAAACCCGCCCCTGGTCCGATTGTGGGGTTGGTCTTTGGGTCGTCTACTCTGTCACCTTTGCGTTAGCCCATTATTTCCCTCACACACTCCCATGCACTCACCTACCTCCTCCATCCATCCTCACTTGCGTCTTCATATCGGGAAGGGGGACTGAACTGCTAAAGAATTAGCCACGAGATAGTTGGTTGTAATGGTGTCATCTTTCATAAAGATAAGTGCTCTCTGTTGTGATATTGCTATCTGTGTATGAATTTTTTTCGGCTATATATTTAATTATCATTAATTGAATCTTTATAATATGCATGCTCGTTGGATATTGTTGTGCATGTCATTGATTTTTTTGTCTTATGCATCCTTAATAAATAAAGAAGGTATCGATATGAGAATGAATTCCAAGGGTGGGATTGCAGGTAGCATACCCTGGCCTGTGGCTATATGGGTATGTTACAAATAAGAAACATGATTCAATCATGGTGGTGGTTGACAAATTAAAAAAGGATGCTCATTTTGTGCCTGTGAAGACAACACATACAATGGATAATATTGCAGAAATTTTCATGAAGGAAATTGATAGGTTTCATGGGATACCTAGGAAAATAGTATCGGACAGAGATACAAAGTTTATCTCCAATTTCTGGAGGGGATTGTTTAAAGGATTTGTCAAAAATCTAAAATTTAGCACAACATATCATCCCCAAACAAATGGGAAAATAGAGAGAGTCAATCAAATAATTGAAGACATGCTGAGAATGTATGTGATGGATAATCCATCTAACTTGGAAGATTACTTACACTTGTTTGAATTTGCAGATAATAATGGGTATCAAGCTTCATTGAGAATGATCCCATTTGAAGCCTTGTATGGTAGGAAATTCAATACTCCAGTGAGTTGGGACAACCCAGCAGATAGAGTGGTACTTGGGTCGGAGTTGCTCAAGGACATGGAAGACCAGGTGGTCAAGATTAAGAAGAATTTAAAGGTAGCTTAGGATAGACAAAAAATTTATGCAGACAAGAACAGGACAGTTAGAGAATTTAAAGTAGGGGAGCATTCAATTTTGAAAGTGAAGCCCAAGAAGAGCTCTTTGAAATTGAGTAGTTGTACCAAGTTGGAAGCTAGATTATGTGGTCCATTTGAAATATTGTATAGAATAGGGCCAATTGCATACATGCTTATATTGTCTGCTTCCATGAATTTGCATAGTGTATTTCATGTATCTTTACTAAATAAATATGTACATGATCCTAACCATGTTATTGATTTGCATCTGATTTAGGTAGACACAGAGGGCGATTTTCAGGTTCAGCCAGTGCGGGTATTGGATAGAAAGGTCCAAATGCTCCAGAATCAAGTTATAGAGCTCGTAAAAGTTCAGTGGACCTGCTACGGTCCTGAAGATGCTACCTGGGAGCATAAAGATGCCATGTGGGAAAAGTACCCACAACTTTTTGAATAAATTTGAGATTTTGATCTCTATTTTGTATGTGCACTCAGGATAGTGCCAAAATAAGGGGGAGGGTATGTAACACCCCAGGTTTTGAACCCCCCATTTTAAATAATGTATTGTTACAATGTTGAGAGGCCTGAGTGCCCAAACAATTATTAAAGGGCTAATATGCCCAAGAAATGTAATGTTTCGATCATCATTAATAATAAACACATCGTTGGCTGCTAGACAGACAAGGACTAGTGTTATAAGGGGCTATGATTCCACAAGAGAGGGGGCTTGGGAGTCTAAATTTGTATTCCTATGCTAATTACCTTTTTGACTAAGGGAGGGGATTGATTACGTGAGATTCTTGGGGAGGCCATGAGGTTCTTGATTTCCCCATGAAATACGTAAACCCGCCCCTAGTCTGATTGTCAGGTTGGTCATTGGCTCATCCAATCTGTCACATTTGCGTTACCCCATTATTTCCCTCATGCACCCCTCACACACTCCCATGCACTCACCTACCTCCTCCATCCATCCTCACCTACTTCTTGATATCGGGAAGGGGGATCGAACTGCTGAATAATTATCCATGGGATAGTTGGCTGTAATGGTCGTTGGTGTGATCCAGTCATGCATTGATTCCTACATGTCTGAGATGCAATGGCCTGTGTCCATCGTTTCTCGCAGCAGCGAGTCATGAGAATTCCATCATTGAGATTCTGGACCAGTTGCGTTGGAGACCCGAATAAGGAGAAGGACTACCTGAGGGACTATGTGGAAGAGAAAGGTGGAGGTTCGTTCTCTCAAGTGGTGCAAGTTGGGTAGAAGAGAGCTAGGTACTTGGATTGCCTATGAGATATTTAGTGATAACTGGTTTGGGGAAGTCAAGTAACACTCTAGAACCATCCTTGTGTATTCATAGCCCTAACTCGGGGGTGTCGCTGCTGTTGAGATTTGGAGCAATAGTGTCGATGGTTGGGTGGAATGTCCTTGGTATGCAGCCAGTTGGTGTCATCTTTCATAAAGATAAGTTCTCTCTGATGTGATATTATTATCTATGTATGAATTTTTTTCCACTGTATATTTAATTATCGTTAATTTAATCTTTAGAATATGCATGCTCACTAGATATTGTTGTGCATGTCATTAATTTTGTTGTCTTATGCATCCTTAATAAATAAATAAGGTATCAGTATGAGAATGGAGTCCAAGGGTGGGCTTGCAGGTAGCATACCCCAGCCTATGGCCGGCTGGGTATGTTACAGGAGGGATAGACTGCATAAGAAAATAAGGAGAAAAGGAGGAATTATTTCTCACTTTCCAACTCTGAAATTATGAGATAGAGTTGTATACCTTAAAATGAACAACTGTGGAAATAAGTATAGTTGGTGAATGAAAGACAAATTAATAAATATGATAAAGAATGAGCTTATTTAATCTATACTATGTTAAGGAAGTGAGGCCTTGGAAAATAATTCAACTAGACTGAAAGTCCCGAGCTATGTAGACGGAGTTGGAAGGAAGGAAACTCTATTAACTACTCTTTTGATGTTTATTGTGTTTATCTGGGATGAAAAGTCTAAAATATTGTTATATGTAAATGTTTCGGCACAATAATATTGATAGTTGTATGATTTTAGAAACAACTTAAAATTGATTGTGTTGCACTCATGAAAACATTAAGGGTAATGTGATGAAGTGTATAAGGATATGCTAGGACATATATGAATTTTTTTTTTTGAATTAAATGCTATGATGCATGCATTTTTATGTGACATGACAACTAATATAATTGTGACTGTGATGATGCATGTATGTGTATAAAAGATTGGAGCTATTGGGGGAAGACAGTTTCCAATGATGGACAACCTTAGGTACAGGAAAAATGCATGAAGGTTTTTTTTTTGTTGGAGATTTTTGGGCTGACATGGGTTCTACTTTAAGTTTCCAACAAAATTGTACAAACCATCGGCCCTTCTGAAGACCAGAAAGAAACATTGTGCACATAGTGCACAATGCAGTCTCATTCGATATGGTTTATGGGTGACTGCAGGACCCATATGTCTGTCGTATTGGGAGGGAGACTTATGTGGGGATGAGAGACATTATTTCTACCTCAAAACACATCATGTTCATTATTCTATTACATCAACACATGATTGTATCTTAGATCTACTATTCAATAATCAGATTCATTAATTTAGGGTTTATTTTGTAGTAATTATCATGGTTACTCTATTGTGCGCTTCATTTTACTAATGATAGATTAATCCATTCATCATAACTAAACATTTGCAAGAAATAAGATAAGCATTCCACACAGAGACAACATTTATCGTGGTTCACCCCTCCTAGTCTACATCCATAAAGATTTGGATATCTTGGCTCTTTTATTATTCTGCATCAAGGTTACAGTGTTATGCACATTACATTTCTTTCTCCCACCTAGTATATCTATGAAATAACCCTCATAGACTGCATACTTCCCCTCTGAGGCTGACAAGATCACAGTAGGCTCCACAACAATATATTTATATTACAAAAAGGGGTTAATTACCCATTAAAAAACTGATCAAAACCCTAACCCACTAACCCTAGGTGGATTAGATTTGTCCACTTTCTAACTCCCTAATCGTGGTTGGTACAAAATCCAACCATTTTCCTCGTTGATCCGCATCTTTCTTTCTTTCTTTGACTTTCCTAGTTTCTGGGTGTTGCTTTTCCAGGTTATTTGGTGTGTGCTCCTTGTTTGGTCCATTACCTAACTTCCTTCATTAATTACTACACCTTTCCATAATATTCTATTTTCATCCTTATCTTTATCAACATTTCCTTAAATTTTGTTCCAAAAGGGCCTGCGCCAACGAGCCCCCAATACTCACTCGTGGCTCGTCTCGATCCACTCAGGTAGTGTGGGCTTACTGTACGGACTTTTTGAGCACCTAAAACATGTTTGTAAGTTCTTCACGTTTTTGTTTTATCTACGCATTATTTTATGCCATAATCTCCATACTCTACACGGTAATGTGTTCCTTCAATAGTTCCCCACTCTCTAAGACAACTTGTTCAATTTGGCCCTTTTCTTTGTTAATATAAGTGAGAATCTATTCTAATCCTTCTTGTAATGATTCTAACTGAGCCTACCTTAACTACTTATCTACTCGTATAGACTTGAGCTTTTCCTGCAGATTCTTCATCTCTTGTGCACCTTTCAGTTTCTCAGGTGTTTTCATAGTTTTTTGCTTCTGCTTCAATTATTTCATCACAATATTTATCCCTTCTTATTTTTGGTCCAACTCCTAAAGGTTTGTCCATAGCTACGTTCGCTTATTGTAAATCTCTTCTATTTCCTAGATTATGAGCGCAATGTGTTATGTATGATCTGTAGCCCCCTTCTCTCTTTGTATTCTTACTTCAGGTGGAGTACTAGGTACTAAGAGTTCTATCAACTCTATAATTTAGATTCTATACTTCTTCGTAACTTGTGTTATTTTCTCAATTTCATCCTTTGTGGGTATAATGTCTCCTTGTGCAATGTCAGAAATGGTTTTAAATACTTCTTCAACTTTTTTCTCTATTCTTCCAACATGTATCTTTGTTTCATCCCTCTCGAACTTCAGTTGGTTAAGAGTTATCTCCAGTGTATTATTTACTTCCTTGGCCAACTATAAGCTTGTGGCATCTACACGGATCCTTGAATGGATTTCCTACGTGACACTTATCTATAGTTTGTACAATGCTTTAGTTGGAATCTTAGGAAGTGCCAAGTCTAGATGACCTATATCCTTTAGTGGCCTCTATGTTATAAATTCATCTACCTACAACATCCCCTGGGTGATATGGAAATTTTCACTCCCCATAACTATGGTATGCATTGTCTCCTGTTCGGGAAGTATTCTTTCCTGAGAGGTTTTTTGTTGTTGTGCCTGATCTTTTTGTTGTGTCGTAGTAATCTGCAACTATTCCAATGCATCTTTGACATCTGTCAATTTCTTCACTATTTCTTCCCTCTGCTTCTCAACATCATAAAAGTCTTCCATCGTGTGATCCTACACTTTTTTTGCTACTAACTCTACATCATCCTCTGTAAATGTAATATGAGGAATGTCCTTATGTTCCTTCATTTTCTTGCGTTGTCATGTTGTCTGCAACATTGTTATGTTCTTTTATAGTGTCTCTGTCTACGTGGTTTGAGCTGGCATATTGAAATCTGGGAAATTTCGACCTCCTATTTCCTCCTGCATAAGAATATTGGTATCGGTCTATGTTCCTCCATTTATTTTTTCTGCATGCTCCTTTTCCTAAGTTGAATCCTTTGGTATAGTGTTTTTCTACCTTGGATTTTTAGTTGTTGTGCGACCCCCTATTTATTTTGTGTGCTCTGTAGATTTCCTCATGTTTGTTGTTGGGTTGGGCTGGCTAATTTTTGTGAAGGTCCAGTCTCTACTTTTTGTTTATATTTTGGTACTTTCTTTGAGAATATTGACACGTTCCACACTTCAGGCCAATCCTTCATATCCCACTGTGCTTCTTCCCCTGTGACACCCTATCTCAACTGCAACCATTCCTTTTTAGGATCCTTCTTAACCTAGATCCATATGTTATGTCTTGAAGATTGAAAATTAGTGATTCCTTGATTCTCTCTCACAACTTATCATGGTATTCTCCATGTGTTTTCCATCTTCTCCCTCATCTCATCATGATACATGGAAAAAATGATAGCAATTTCCTTCCTTTTCTTTGGATCTGCAGTATTCCATAAGGTTGTGCATTTTTCTACATGGCATTTCCCTAGCCTCTAGTAAAATACATTGTACGTTGATTCTCCCCATCCAACTCGTTCTATCAATATGATTATACATGGATAATGAAATTGTGTATCGAGGTCCTATACATCCATGCAATCATCCAAAAATAAGTTTAGTAAATCTGGAGCCCAACCAAGTAGACATCCCTTTGCGCACTGCACGGATGTTGCTATTACACTTTCATGTTGCTATCAATCACTCCTTTGGATCCTATGTTAGTCCCATATTTATTATTTATCTCTTATACTATGGATTTTTGTTTTGTTTTGTCATCCAATTACTACTCTAGATTTGCTCCATCTATAGGTAATCATGTTATTTCATCAATTAAGTACACATATATGGATACAGGGCTATCGACCATCCATAATATGCCTCCATGTACCCATGCAAATAGCCGTTTGAAACATGCATTCACATCCTTTCCTCTTCCAAAGTGAGGAATATCCAACAGGTTCATAATTCCTATGTTGTATAGCCCTGCAATCCATTATTTTGGCTATAGTATGGGATCTCCTAATGGACCTTCTCCTTTATTTTCCATGTAAACTTGTTGCATGAACTTAGGAAACTTTCCCCTTTCTAAAACATCATGGTCAACATATTTAATATTATTAACAAATTATAACATGTCAGGAAGTAATTTAACTCCTTCAAGTATCTGCGACAATGACAGTGTAAGTTCCTTTTGCTTGCTCAGTGTTTTTAGTGCTACAGGTTTTTCCCTTGTCTTCTTTTTCCCTGCTAATGGCCCTGCTATTTCCACTTGGTTCTCTTGCTCATTGTCTTGTTCTTATTCAATGTTTGGTTATGCTAGTTTGTAATGTCTTAAACCTGCACTTTCTCTTGCTATGCTGCAAAGTGTTGCACTTTTTCTTCCTATTTCCTGGACTCATCAGATTTTTTCCCTTCATCATATTCCTCATTCAGTTGTTCGTGTGGTTGTGCTTCTCCTAACACGGTTTGTTGTGTGTCATTTTTCTCTATGCTAGGATTTTGTAATTTTCTTTGTGGTTCGATGTTAATTTATTATGTTGTCGGGTTTTGTTGCTCATGTTGTTCTACGATAGTCAGACTAACTAGTTCAATTACTAGGGATGGAATGGCATCAACACCCATGACTCGTTCAGGATGGTTTGAGTTTTCTCCATTGGATTCTATGTCTTGTGCAGATCTCGTTTTACTTCATGTTTTCCTTGTAACCTGACTAGGATCTGCAAGCTTCAGGGGTGACATTTAGCTAAATTTGAAAGGGTTTCTTTGAATCGTAAGTGAACAACTTGGAATCACCTGCTTGCACTAAGTTTTCTCCCTTGGATTTGGTTTGCACAGAGTCACAATAAGTCTGTTTCATTCATGTTTGATTATTTTATAGGTCGTGCCATAAATTCCCTATCATGCCATAATTTTCTTGTCACCTCTTTTTCTTTTTCTGGTTGTTTTGTGTGTCAGAGCACTGTTTTTTTTCTTCTTGGTCATATTTCTCTGGAGTGTAGTTTATTCAGGTTCTTTCATACCCATTACTATATGCTATGCACTATATTATCTAACTGCATGTTTAACACTTATCCATCTACTGCATCGTTTTTTCATTTTTCTTATTTTTTCCAATTTTCGCTCCTACTATATACACTATGTACAATTGTAATTGTTTGCGCCACATATACTAAGGGTTACTAGGTCGATTGTCCCTATACAGTTTCGGTCGACTATAATTAACCAATTCTTGATATCTTTGCCTACTAAATCTTGCAACTGCACAACACCTCCCTCTATGATATATTTTATCATATGGCCCTAGCCAATGCATCCTGAATTTTCCTAGATGTTCTAAGCATTTGTTGTCATAGAGAAGAAACAAATATCCTTCCTTAAAAAAAAAAAAATTAATGTGTCTATCATTCCAAGATTTGTATTTGGGTTTCTTTACTTCCTGATGGAAACCAATCATAATCCTGTCATATTCTAGTTCCATGAGTTGAGACAATATTTCTTGTGTTGTGCCTCTTTATGTCATGTTTGTAATGGCTTCAACGTGAAAACTAGGTATCAAATATTCTAAAGGGACTACTTCTTCTTTACCATACATCAATCTGAAAGGTTTTTTCCTTGTGAGTTTCTTTCATGTGGTTATATAGGCCCATAATATTGATGGCATCTTCAGATCCCAATCATCCCTATTTACATTGAAAATTTTAGTTAGGGCATTCTCCAATATTTTATTAAATTCTTCCATTGTTCCATTAGCTTGAGGATGTTATGGAGTACTCTTTTGATGTTGTATTTCAAATTATTCAGTCATTTCCTAAATGATACTATTGAGAATGATTTCCCTGATCACTCATCATAATTCTAGGGCATCCAAATCTTGTAATTACTTGTTCAAACAGAAAATTCATTGCAGTTTTTGCACTGAAATATTTTACCGTTGTTGCTTCGGCCCATTTGGTTAGATATTATGTCACTGTAATGATGTACCTTCCTCTTGATCTTCTAGCTGGTGGGTTGATTGGTCCTAAAAAATATATTTCCCATTTTTCAAACACGTGAAGGATTACCTAAGGTTTTAGGGGCATCTCATCCCTCTTATATGGCTTTCCTACCCTTTGACAGACATCACATGTCTGGAAATATTCCTTTGCATATTTAGAAACTATTGACCACCATAGTCATGCACGTAGTATTTTCTGTGAAGTGGATTTTATTGCATAACGTACTCCATGTATTCATTCATGTGCTTCTGCCAAGATGATAGGATGTTCCTGTTCCATGACAAATATCCTTGGAATGTTATCTACACCTAGTTTATACAAGTGTCCTACAATAAGTTGGTAATCTGCAACTATAACCAACAAATTCTTCTTCTGCGCAATGTTGTATTCCTTTGGGGAAAATCTTGTACTAAAAAATTCAATGATATCAGAAAAATATTCATCAACAATCTGCACTAAAAAGAGTTGTGGATTAGGAAAATTGTCCTCCAAGATGCATGGTTCCTCTCCATTAGTTACCCTGGATAGATGATCTAGCCCCACATTCAGTCTTCCAGGTTTCACTACTACTGCAAAATGAAACTCTTGAAATAAAAACAACGATCTACATATTCTCCCCCCCAAAACTAGCTTGTTGACCAGGTATATGAGAGTAGATTGATCTGTGAACATTTTAAAATGTTGGCCTAACAAATAATGTATGAAATTTTGTAATGCATACACCATAGCCAAAAATTCTCTCTCTATTGTATTATAATTCTATTATGAATATGAGAGTTTCCTACTTACAAATTCTATTGGATGATCTATGTAACCTTCTCCTGGTTGTGCCAGTATTGCTCCAAGTGCTATTGAAGAGGAATCCACATGAACATGGAACTCTTTTAACCAATATAGAAACACCATAATTGGTGTTGTCACCATTTTCTCTTTTAATATGTCCAAACTTTCTTGGCACTCATCATTCCATTGAAACTTGATATCATTTTTTAATAGTTTCTCCATGGGCACAGTAATCTGTGGGTAGCTCTTTATGAATTTTCTATAGTATCCTGTATGACCTAGTATATTTCTTAATTGGTGCACTGGCGTAGGTGGTGGTAAATTAAAAATGAAGACAATATTTGTAGTGTCAACCATCAGACCCTGTTTACAAACCACATGCCCTAGAAGAATTCCAAATGGTGCACTGAATATGCATTTCTTAATATTAAAATAAATTTGGTATTGTCTACACCTATCTAACATTAATATTAAAACGTCAATATGATCTTTTTATAGGATAAATATTGTCCAATCATCCAGATAAACCTCCAAAAAATTATGTATAAAATCTTTAAATGCAACTACAACTAATCTTGAAAAAATAGCAAGGGAAATTTTCAATCCAAATGGCATCACTGTGTATTGGTATGACCCCCATTCTGTGGAAAATGTAGTCTTATAATGATCCTCTGGTTCTATTCTCATTTTCCAATACCCTGAAAATCCATCAGTAAATGAATATGCTTCTTGTCCTCCTACATTTTCCAATATCTCATATGTACATGGAGTAGGGAAGGGATCATGCTGACATAAATCATTCAACTTCCTCAAGTATACATAGATCTATATTCCCCCATGTTTCTTCTCTTGAACTACCATAGGGATAATCCACTCAAATTATTCAACAGGTTCTATTATACGAGCCTCTAAAATTTTATTAATATCTTCCTTAACTTTATTTTTATATATTGGATTCAACATATAGGGTCTCTGTCTTATTGGTATGGCATATAGCTGTAGAGGGATTTTAATTTCTGTAATTTCTCCTACAACCCCTTTTATTTCTGAAAACATAGTTGGAAATAGATCACTATATTCACACAGTAGTTCAGTTTTTTTTTCCACTATCTGGTTGTCCCAATAGTCGCCAATACTTGCAATTTTTGGATTCACTTCTATTCCAATATTGACGTTCTTTATCTTCAGTGGTGGAGAAAATTATTATGACATTAAATGTGGGGATTATACTTCTCTTTCCCCTTCGACTTTTGTTGTCTAAATATCACATGGGTTTTCTTCTATTGGGTCATCTTCTGTGATGTGGTAACAATGTAAAAACTGTCTAACTGTTTGTCGATTGTGATTCTGATATGTTACAATTTCAACTTCAATTTCTACAAAATTATTTTCTTTTATCAAATTCATTGTTGTGTCTATCATTGGATTCTCATGTTCAAATGCAAACATGATTACAAAGTTCTGCTGCAAATCTTTCCAATTTATAGCTCCTCTGCATAGTTCCAGTTATGTATACCAATTTATTGATATGCCTTATATTATATGGATGAAGTGATGTGGCCATTCCTCTAGTGGTATCAGTCTCCATTAGGTTATGCATCTGTCTATATGTTATTTTGGTTGTCCTCTTCCATCATATTTCTATATGTTTATTCTCCTGTTCTGCACCAAATTTGATGCGCAATAATCTTTTTCATTGATACCAATCATGGATCTTTTCTTTGTGAGTACCCCATCAATGTACAGGTTTTTATCTCAAGGAAATATCTAAAACTAATAACCTTTGAATTTCCAGGAATTATAGCTCAAACTTTGTTAAGAATTCTTCCAAATCATTTTTACCATAAAAACTTGGAGGTTCTCTTACCTTTGAGCCAATCCATATTAGTGTGCACATCATTCTTGCACATCTTCTGGTATATATATCATGTAATCATTGTTTCCAACTCTTCTGTCACATGTTAGAATATGAAGGAAAAGAACCGATGCTTCTACAGATAATCATTCCATCCACTGTTGGGTTAATGTAATTTTCCTCGCGTGCAGTAGTTCTATAGAATTGGTTTACCTCTTTTGTGATAAATTTATCTGTCACTGGTTCAACATATATTTCACCTTCTGAAGGATTTAATGGTGTTATGAATCTATAATATCCTGATTCAAAAATCATTTTTCGAGCCTTCAAGTTGATGATGGCTTGATTTTCAAATTCCCAACTGAACCCCAACAATGTTGGATAAGGTGTAGTATTATCCACTATATCAATTACCTCAAAATCTGCCATAGTGCTCACACCATCTAAATGCACTGACATTCCTTTCAATCGACCAATTGGTATTACCCTATGTTGGTTTTCTAGTTTCAGTTGAGTAGGTGAATAGCCCAGTGTAGGTTCCCCCATGCATTCCCATGTTTTCTTAGGAAGAACATTTACCTCATACCGCAAAACTAATATGATGTCACCCATGTTCAAGTCTCCAATATTTTCATTTAGACTAAACTCTCTATTTGTTCTTGTCTTCCTTTGGATATGATTTACCATATTTTGTTCTAGTTTATCTCTTCTTCATGACTTCATTTTTGTATCAAAATTTGTAATACCTGTAAAGATGTTTGATCATTCAATAACTTCAATAAATACACCAGCAAGTTTCTTAGATTACTTACCTATTCTAAAGTCTAACCTCTGATAGTATAATCACATGGATGAGGCATATCATATACTAGCCCATCATCACTTGGTCGTGTATTTGAAGTAGAATAAATATTCTCTTGCAAAATTTCTTCATTGGCCTGCTTGAATGTTTCTTTTTCCTTGCATGCATCAAAATATTGTTGTGGTGTTGTATTTTTTCTAGTCCACTGGTGTTGGTTTTGATTCTGATTTACTGCATCTTCTCTTGTTTTGGTTCGACCTCAAGTAACTACATTAATATTTTTCCCATCATCTCTAGTTTCCATGACAATCCATTGAACATTTTGGTTATTTCGATTCCTTTTGTCCTGTATTTTTGTTAGAAGTATAGGAAAATATTTTGTAGTAAGATATGTTGTACGACAGTACATGCATGTTATTGGTGGTTGTGAAAAATACCTTGCATAATGTCTAGGTTGATGGAAATTGTGGTAGTTTATAGGTCCTCTGCCTCTTCCAAATCCTCCTCCTCCACATCCTCCTCCTCTAAATCCTCATTTGTTTCCTTGATAGTCTATGCGCAGTGTATTATACTATGGTACTGGATTATATTGTGGTGGCGCTGTAAATTGTTGTCAGGTTGTCCTATCATTGGTTCATCTTGCATTCTATAATCATTTGAAGTCCTTTCCTTCATATTTTCCAAGGTTCAACAATTATTATCCTCATGTCTTACAGACTTGCAAATATTGCAGAATGTAATTTTAGGCATTGTTTTGGCATTTTTGCATCATTGGACAATTATAGGGATCATGTCCAAGTTTTTAACAAAGTTCACTCCATAATCCTCTTGTGGGTAAGGGATTTGGCAGCCCTACTATTGGATTACTGAGAGGGGAGGTGAATCAATAATAGAGAAATTTAATCCTTTTTCACCATAAAAGACAAGTGTTATATCAATATAGAATTATCATCCAATAGTTGCAAAGTAAATAAACAATGAAAAAATGAGCAATCACACACATACACAGTACACTAGTGTTTTACGTGGAAACCCAAAGTGGGAGAAAACCACATAATGTTTTTTCTTATATGTCTTTAAGAATTACATTCATTGGAAGCACCAACTTCCTTTGTTTTCCAGCTGCAACTGGAAGGAGGCTCCAACCCCCTAGTTTCTTAGGATACAACCTGAGAGAAGATCCAAATCCCCAATTCTCTAGCTACAACCAAAAGGAGGCTACAACCCCCTATGTTATTTGGCTACAACCGAAAGGTGGCTACAGCCACCTAGCCCTTTCCCCATCCAACCTCCCTGAAATATAAGTAGAATGATGGAACCACTATCACACTATCACTATGAGATATACTGATGTAAACCTATACCAATCAACTTGTAATCAACCTGTACCATAAAAAAGTGCATCAACCATGCACCAACCTATACCAAACAACTTGTAATCATCCTGTACCATAAACAAGTGCATCAACCATGCACCAACTTATACCTCAACCTGTACCATCAATGAGTGCATCAACCATGCACCAAATATGTACCAATCATGCATCAATTACACATACACTATGACTAATCAAGATGTACCAACATCATCAACTATACACCTCATATATTTTCCAACTCATCAACTACTTGTCTCAACCATGTACCCAACATGTACCTCAACCAAAATCCCTCATCAACTTCATCATCCAAATTTGATCTGATCACATATACCTCAAACACTATACCACAAATCTGTACCTCAAACCATGTGCTAGAACCTCACTGTTATACAACCTCTATCTGTACCAATAACTTCAACAACATACCTCAACCAAAATCCCTCAAACATGAACCAATACTAAACTTCATTAAATCTGCCTCAAATCAACTCTACAGCAAGCCATAAACTCCCAAGAGGGAATCCAACATATTTACAAGGAAAAACCTCAACTTGATTCATAAATTCAACACTACACATATGAGAACCATACCTTTTTTTTCTTCTTGCAGCGTTCTGTTGCCGCAATTTTGCTGGCGCGAATCCACTGCCGTGATTTTTCTGCCGCACTTTTTCTGTTGTGATTTTTCTACCGCACCTTTTATGTCGTAGTTTTCCTATTGCACTTTTTCTTCCACAGTTTTCCTGCCACAATTTTTCTGCTGCACTTTTCCTGCCACAATTTTTCTGCTGCACTTTTCCTGCCACACTTTTTCTACCGCAGTTTTCCTGTCGCACTTTTTCTGCTACAATTTTTCTGCTGCACTTTTTATGTCACACTTTTTCTGTCACACTTTTTCTGCCGCACTTTTTCTTCCACAATTTTCCTACCGTATTTTTCTGCCTCACTTTTTTTGTCGCATTTTTTCTGCTACAATTTTTCTGCCGCACTTTTTCTACTGAACTTTTCTCTATCAATAATGCTTGCCTAAATAACCTTTCACAAAAATAGATATTCAATGATATTCAAGTGTGATTTGAATGAGAGACCCTTTCCTCTTATTTATACTTTTATGTATCTTCCTCAAGGGGTTACCTTCTAACCATCTTAACCTGTTTTCCTTATTTTAGGGTTAACCCACTTATAACCACTTGTCCACATAACTTAACCACTTTCCATAATTAGTAAGTTCTCCATTAACTTTATTATTTAAATAATTTATTTTTCTTCCTCTTTGACTTATACTACACTCAACACTTCACTTTATTATTTACCTTCTAAAATCTCTTAAACAACTTTCCTTATTTTAGGGCTAACCCACTTATAACCACTTGTCCACTTAGTAATTTCTCCATTAAATTTATTATTTAAATAATTTATTTTGTATCCACTTTGAATTATAGTACACTCATCATTTCACTTTATTATTTAAATAATTTCTTATTTGCAACCACTTTGACTACTTTGANCCTTATTTTAGGGCTAACCCACTTCTAACCACTTGTCCACTTAGTAATTTCCCCATTAAATTTATTATTTAAATAATTTCTTTTGTATCCACTTTGAATTATAGTACACTCATCATTTCACTTTATTATTTAAATAATTTCTTATTTGCAACCACTTTGACTACTTTGACCTTTTGGGGCTTCTAGATGACTCATGAGGGTTCTCCAACTTCACATGGCCATAACTCTCTAACATGAGGAGTTATGTGATGTTCCACATACCACTGGAAATGGAATCACATGTATTATCCATCCAGAATAGTTTTACCTGAAAATATATCAAAACTCATATCATTATCCATCAAACAAACTTGGGTCCATTACCCAAACCTTTGTGCTACCAGAATTCGCTACCAGACTTTCTTCAAGGGTTGAAATCAATGACAACCAACCCAATTAATAAACACATGTTCCCAAATACTGCACAAATGTTGAGTACTCATTTTTGTGGTGTTCTTCTATTCTGCATAAGGTAAACCAAGCAACTTCCCTATTTTCCTTTCCTTTGTTCTGATTAAACTTAAATGTCATATTATTGATATCCTCTCTCAGCTCTTCTATAGCTGGATCTGTATGTTTATATTGATTATATTCCATTTGTAGGG
This sequence comes from Picea sitchensis, assembly GCA_010110895.2. Taxonomy (NCBI): domain Eukaryota; kingdom Viridiplantae; phylum Streptophyta; class Pinopsida; order Pinales; family Pinaceae; genus Picea; species Picea sitchensis. The sequence goes on along the minus strand of SNQJ01S0004954.1, from coordinate 7,165 downwards.
ATTCTTGCAAATCCTCGGCCTAAGTCTAGAAATTTTGTTTCCTCAATGGGTATTTAAAATGTGGAAATAATGAGTTTATGAATAGTTTCCTATGTTGCATGTATGTTATGGGATATTTCAACTTACCTTTAAATCGCTTGAAATTATGATCGATTTCCCAAACTAAATCTCCTGGATTCTATTTTATTTCTATCATTTCATTCATATATTGATATTTTGAACTTGGTCACTGGAATTCATTGATTAGTTGCTTCTTTAAATCTGCGATGGTTGTAGGTGCTCCTTGTGGACTATTCACTACTAGGCTCGTAAACTAGTCCAGTGCACAATTTCTGAATGTAATTGAGAGATGAGCTACTTTTGTATCTTCATCCGTGATTTTTTTAGCTTCCCAAATATTTTCACAAATAAATAGATGTTTTTATGGTTCCTCCGACCCTTCTCCATGAAATTATGGTAACTGAATGGTCGAATTTATTCCTTCCATTGTAAAATTTGTGGTACTACCTCCACGTGGTGTAGATAATTGACTATTGTTATCTGAACACATACTTACACTTGAATTTCCACTAGTACCTTGACCTATTTGACTCATTATTCTACTAATTACTGGATATCTAAAATATTATTTCTCTCCTAATATTTTAGTCACACATGGAGTTGTGGGTTCCACACTAATTCTGATATGGATTGGAGTTCTTTTTTCTATGTCAGAACCTTGACCTTTTATGTCATATGTGGCACACAAGAATTCCTCAATCTGATCCATAGCATGAAGATCATCTACCTCTTCTTCATCACTTTCCAAGCCTCCCCTCTCAGCTAATGCCCTCTTTTTCCTATTAATATTATAATGGTAGGGTCTTCCACTATGATTCATTCCTTCTTTATCCATTAATTCCTTGATTTGTTCTTCATCCATCATAATGGGGTCCATAATTTGCTTCTTCTTACATCTATATATATCCCTCTCCATGTATCAGATCGTTCTTAGTGTTTCCCCCAGTCCCCCCATGCATGCAAAGTTATTTAGCTGTCAGAATCCATTGTCATCACACCTTTATCATGCAACAAAATATTGATTGACGTATAGAGTGATATAATATACCTTCCTCTTGGAACCTTCAAAAAATCGTGCAATACAAGAGTGTATGATTTTTCAATATCGACTGCAAACATGGTAATGAATCCTGCAAGGATGTTGTCTAGCCATAAATCAATTGTGCGCGTGAATTAGTTGTTGAATTTTTGTAGATCCACAATATTTTCAGTAGTCCATTCTACTAGTATTATTTGGTTAGTTGGGTGAGTCTATTTTAATCTCAATATCCACTGCTGCAACAAATGTCGAAATTCACAGAAAAATGTCTCATGAAGATCAGTGAATATGTACCTCTACAAATATTGGTGTGGTGTATACTTAGGGTTTCTATTGTATTTCTTTGAAAAAATGATCTCTCTTGTTGTGAACCATCATTCAATCTCTTGTTTCATGGGGTTCCATGGTCTGAACATCCCCGTCTAATACTTCATTCACTTCACTGTTCTTCTCAACAAGTCCCTTCCAATTTGTTCTTCTAGGTTCCAACCGACAACAGAACCATTTGTTGGAGATTTTTGGGCTGACCCGGGTTCTACTTTAGGTTTCCAACAAAACCCTACAAACCATTGGTGCTTCTAAATACCAGAAGGAAACATTGCATACAGAGTGCACAATGCAGTCTCACCTGAGATGTCTTATCGGTGACTATAGGATCCATATGTCTACAATATTGGGAGGGATACTTTGTGGGGATAAGATACATTATTTATACCACAAAACACATCATATTCATTATTCTATTACATCAACACATCCTTATATCTTAGATCTACCATTTAGTAATCAGATGCATTCATTTAGGGTTTATTATACAGTAATTATCCTGGTTACTCTATTGTGCACTGTATTTTACTACTGATGGATTAATCCATTCATCATAAATAAACATTTGCAAGAAATAACATAAGAATTCCACACAAAGACACAAACTTTACCATGTTTCACCCCCCGGGGCTACGTCCACAAAGATTTGGTTGTCTTGACTACAATGTTGTGTGCATTACATTTCTTTCTCCCATCTGGTAGATCTATGGAATAACCCTCATAGACTGCATACTTCCCCTTTGATGCTTAAAAGATCACAGTAGGCTCCACATACCATGACCTACGACCTTACCCTCGATTACAATGCTTGATATAAGGTACCTTTGATGTTCACAATCCTCTATCCTTCTTTGTTCCATTAGCCTCGGGATGGTATGGAGTGATTTTTTGATGGTGTATTTCAAATTATTCAGTCATTTCTTGAATTGTATTATTGAGAAAATGAGTTCCCTGATCACTCATCAAAATTCTATGGCATCCAAATATTATAATTACTTTTTCAAACAGAAAGTGTGTTTTAGTTTCTATGCTACAATATTTTACTGATGTTACTTCAACCCACCTGGTTAGATATTATGTCACTTTAATGATGTACCTTTCTAATGATCTTCTAGGTGGTGGGTTGATTGGTCCTACAAATTATATTTCCCATAACCTACGACCTTACCCTATATTACAATGCTTGATCAAAGGTACATATGTTGTTTGCAATCCTCTATCCTTCTCTATCTCTAAGATGATCCTCTCCACTATCTCACAACAATATATTTATATTACAAAAAGGGGTTAATTTCCCATTACAAAATTGATCAAAACCCTAACCCACTGATCCTAGGTGGATTAGATTTATCCTTTTTCTAATTCCCTGATCATGTCTAGTCCAAAATCCAATTGTTTTCCTCATTGATCCGCATATTTCTTCCTTTCTCTGACTTTCATGTTTTCCTGGCGCTACTTTTCCAGGTTTTCTAGTGCACACTCCTTTTGTACATTACCTAACTACCTTCATTAAGTACCACACCTTTCCATAAAGTTCTATTTTCATCCCTATCTTTATCAACATTTCCTCAAATGTTTTCCAAAATGGCATGCGCCAACATGTTGAAAGATTGATGAAGGGAATTTAGGGAGTCCCCATGGAGCACCACTGATGAGGTAATATCACATAAGTGTTGGAATCCAAAACAAGTATAAAAGTATTCATGCCTCTGTTTCATAAGGCATAAAGGGATTGGGTAATAATCCATTCTGAAATGTTTCTATTATTTGATGATATGCATGTAATTTTGAGTAGTTGTTGTATGCAATTAATACCCAAGAAATGTATAATTAAGGAGGAGAAACCTAAAGGACAAAGGGAGGAACCTATGGAATCCAAGGATGATTGAGATCCTTGCAATAAATTCATGAAAAAATATTCCATGAATACATTGACCAATCAAGGAGTGATTGGGAATGAAAGTGCTCATAAGCAGCACATTTATGGAAATTTGCATTGAGGAGATGCATGTGATAATAAAATGGGAAGGTATAGGACTTCCCATTTTGGAAGAAGTATCTTCCAATACTATACATAGTTGTATAGTGGTAAAGAATGGAATTGGTTGGCCAAGAATAATCACACCCTGATTGTCAACAAAGAAAGAATGTTGGAATGCATTCATATGATATTTTTGTAAAATATATGCTAATTTGAAGTTATGATCAATCTGAAGTAGGAAGAAAAATCCTAGTGCTGTAATAATGAATATGGATAGAGAAGCCATATGGCGAGAGGTTGGATGAGACCCAACACATCAAGGAAAAGTGACTAATATGAAATGTGGTAATATGAAATCAATGCAAGGGTGCATTGTGTGTGAATGTGAACATGGTCATTGGCACATTGATTAAGTTCATTTAATGATTGAATTGCAATTTGGGAAAGTTTGGTATGCTGAAGTAATGCATGTGAAAGGAATGGTATTTAATTTTTATTTCATATCATTGAATATGTTGCAATTTTTAGTATGCACAAATTTTGAAAATTGTTTGGAAGCCAATGCAAGCACGCAAGGAAAATTTAATGTGCATGAGAAATAAAAATTTGTTTGGAAATGTGAAAACAAAATTGCAGGACTAAGGGTCGTGGTAATGGGAAAAAAATAATTCCATAAGGGGGACCAATGCACGCTGGTTGTGAAAGAGCCAAACTGTTATGAGAAGGAAATCTCATACTTGTGAATCTAGTTCCTATGTGGAACATATCTAAAAATGAAAATGTGAAATTTGAAATATGTGGGTGACAGATTTGAAATAAATTCGATTGGAAATGATGATAGCATCTCACAAATTTTTTTATGAATGTGATACAGGTGAGATGAAAGATATGTCTAGGGAGGATAGATGATGGTTTTCAAGTTGGAAAGCATGGAAAAAGGATATTGTTGTGACATGATAACCATGTGATAAGCCATGCTCACCATAGAATATGTTGTGTTGTGGTAACATGTGTCTGAGGGACACCTTGACAAAGTAGGTCATTGGGATTCCTCGGCTGTAAGACTTGATCAAGTCCCTAAAAATTTTCTTGTGCGAGAAATCCTTAGCAAAGAAAGATGGATTTTCTGAGGGATTTTATAGCAAAGAAGGGGATGTGAGAGCCTGGGCCTAGGGGGTGAGTGACAATAAGGAAGAGGAGAATTTGATGACTCATGTAGAGTGTTGATTGTGATCATGCTCAGAATGGGTATGTCAAAGGGAAAAATAGTGAGCCAAGCACATATGACAGCCACATTGATGCAAATCCATGAAATGCACAGATAACTATTGTACTAATATGTAAATTATTCCTCTTGAATTATGAATAGTGATGAAATGTTTATGCCTGAAATTATGAATTAACATTATTGTTGTTTAAAATTGTTGTAGGCATATGTTAAATTCCAAGAATCTGGGAAAAGATCAAACCAAGAAGAGGAATAACCTTGTTGAGACAGCTGAAACAAGAAGGCATGGAAGATGTTGATGAGAAGTAAAGAACACCAAGGAAAGTGTTCCCTTAAAGAGGGAGAGGATTGCAACACCCCGTCTCCAAACCATGAGTATATGTAATTAATCACTACTGGTGATTTCCATGCAATGGCATGTAAATATTGTAAATGTATTATTGTGTAATTTTGTATGCCAAAAACTAACTCTGGGGTGAAGCTTTAAGTACTGGCCATGATACCACTAGAGGAATGAGAGGAGGCCCTATTAAACTAAAGGACATCAATTCTTATTCAAATTATATTCCTTAGACCCGATTTCAAGGAAAATCAATTATTGAGGAAGGATAGTACTTGGACAACCAACTACCCCAAATAAATATAGGTATGGGAGATCTGGTTAGGATGGATGAAACTGACAACTACAAGTATTATAATGTACCAATTCTACATCCCCATATTTACCTATGGGTTTCCTTCTGATAGAAGGAAGGGGACAGGTCGAGAACCTTCTAAAGGAAATGCATGCAAGAGAAGCACATGAGGGTAGATATGAGAGGGGGACAAAATGTTCTAGGGGGAGAGATGTTAGACATATGGAGGTCAAAGAGAGATCTATCCAAGAGAGATAACTTAAGAGAGTTCATATGGGAGGAAGAGGATGGAATGTGTAAAAAAATAGAAAAAAAAAGAGAGTTGGAGCTCTAAGTCTTAGATGGGAGAATACAAAGACTCAACCTGATCTAGGAAGGTTCCAAGCTTGATACTGGGAAGGTATCTGACAAACCTCATTAAGGCTTAAGCTAGGTGAGTGTGAGAACATACTTACCATAGGGGTGTGAGGGAGAGTTTCCTTCACAAGTTGCTGAGAACCAGAGAGAAATGGATTCCATGGTGGTATCATGGCTTGTAATGGGGGTGACCTACTATCGAAGTGACCAAGAATGCAGAACCTACGGTTGGGTGGAAAGGAGAACACCCACAGTAAGTTGAATAATTACAACCTTGTAACAAATAAGTATTCATTATACCTTGTGTAAATTAGTTAAAATAAATAGTTGGGTATGTCGGAAGATTGGTTGTTGTCATTGATGTTAACCCTAGTCATTGGTTTTGGACTGCAAGATTGATGAAGGTATTTGGACATGAAGGACAATGTACATGCAGGAAAAAAAACCCATGGATGGATAGTATACATCATGTTGTTTTCGGTGGTAGATGGCACGTCACATGGATCCTCATAGTTGAGGAGAAATGAATTTTTGAAGATGAAAAAGTGAATTGAAGAAGGAAGTACATGTAGTCCCTGAAGATAATTAAAGAAAAGAATTACAAAATAAGAAAGTGTCAGGTCGGACCTAATGTTAAAAGGAAGTGAAAATGGTATAAATAAATATCATTATACATTCATTTGATACGTAAGTAGAATTTCAGAGGAAATTAGAAGTAAAGACGGACTATTTCAAGGGAGCATGAAGTATTTTGGTGATGTGTTCTAAGGTATGTTATTTACAGGTCATCTTACCATTTTCGCTATAACCTTTTTTCTAGAACGATTCAGATGGTGAAATTGTTATGGTATTGAGAAGACATATCAAGGTATTTTTGGTAATTGTTTCAGCTCTTTGTTCACTATAATTATGGAGATACACTCTATGGAAGATACGGTTTTTGACCAGTCCTAAAGCTAGTCATAAACAAGTGTTTCGGGTAAAACACTCATAACGTATTCATAGAGAATCCAAATGAAGTGAGACCAATTTCATTGGAAATAGTACAGATGGTAGTTTCTTGTGTGGGAGTTTCAGAATCGGATGTTAAATATTGAGCGTGGGGAATTATGTACAAGTTTTCTCTCTTGAATAAACTAGAATTGAACAAGGTCTACCTGTTGTGGGGTATTCTACCCTACGGACTAATAAGCTAGGGCTCTAAGCTTATACGCAGATCATGACCCTCAAGACTTAACTTTTGACCTTCTACCCGAATCTGAAACCCCTTTCTTCACATGCATACAAGAGAAGAATAAACCAACCTTTTTCCGGACGGCTGAAGTAGATCCTCCGTTGAGTTTCTTGTCCTTTTGTTGTTGCTGCTCCTTCCACAAAGCTTCCTGCAATCAAAAAAATACTATGCATGCATGCTACTGATCTATTATAGGGTTAGAGATAAAAACATAAATCAAATATCATAGATGAGACTCATGTATGCGGGACGGGAAAAGTATCTTTTTCATTAACTTCAATATAAACCAACTTACAATGATTTC
>SNQJ01S0004953.1:351689-362127 GCA_010110895.2 Picea sitchensis | reverse complement strand
ATGCTTGCAAAGAGGCAGTTTGGTTGAAATATTTGTTTGGTGAGTTTGGAAGGATACAGGACAAAGTAAAGTTGCTTTGTGATAGTCAGATTGCTATTCACTTGGCTAAGAATCCAGCCTATCACAGTAAAACAAAACATATACCTATCAAGTACCATTTTGTAAGACAGGTCATCGATGAAGGTGGAGTCTCTCTTGAAAAAGTGCATACAAAAGAGAACTGTGCAGACTTGTTCACAAAACCAGTACTGTTAGAGAAGCTACAATGGTGCTTGGCTTCTCTTGGCTTGCAGAAAAGGTGATGAACAGAAGCAGGAGCAAGGTATCAGGTTAATTTTTGTCAAGGTGGAGATTGTTAGAAACGGTGACAACAAAACTCATCCGTGAATAGGATTCTAGATCCTATAAACCAGGATTGGTTGTAACTAAGGCAACCAAGTTAGAATACGGATGAGATTACATTTATTAGTCAGTTTCTAATAAACATTGCTATAAATTTATATGCCCGTAGAGGCTGAGAGTGTGTCTGAGAGGACTGAGCCTGTCTGTAATATTCATTAGCTGAATAATAAGACAACCGATACTTGCGCTTGGTGAACGTAGCCCAACATTTGGGTGAACCACGTAAATTGTTGTTGATGTGTTCTTTGTTTGCATATGTATTGATTGTCTTATGGTAATTGTTGTTTCCACACTGGTAATTGTTGTTTCCACACTCGTAATTACAACATATTTTATTTATTTCTTACATAATAAGGACAATAACATAGATAAAAAGGCTATTCTCTTTTATATAACAGTAATCACAATTATTTTCTATATAGCAGTACAAACAATAACAACAATAAAAAGGCTATAGGATATTCGTTATTAGTTTCTATATAACAGTAAAGACAATAACAACAATAAAAAGGTCATTAAATTTTATTATATAAGAATAACAGTAATTACAATTCTATATATGGTTCCTCTTAAGTCTATTCATTAGGGTTTATAATGCTTTTTCATAGTCTTGAGGTTCCCGTCGGCATTGCTTACGTTTAGAATTGCATCTAGTACTTTGCAATGTGCATGCATGCTGTGCTTTTTCCCTAAAATCAGGTTAGAATCTGGTTTAAATGCCATGGATGTTTTTCTTCTAGGTTAGAATCTGGTTTAAATGCCATGGATGCTTTTATTTGACTCTCTGTTTTTATGAAGGTAACGACACTCTAATTTATATGCTCGTAGTTGTATTCTCATACAAACCTTTTGTTCTCTCTTCTTTTTCACCATGAATAGGTCTACTGTGTTGTTTTCATCATGAATAGGTTTACTGTGTTATTTATCTTGAAAGTTCAGGTTCTATTCGTAAACTCAACTGATTAATGTATAGTTGAGGTGCGGAATTTATGATAGGTATATGCAAACGTTTTTCATCCCATTTCCAATCTCAGGTTTTATGTGCTCGAGCATAGAGAATAATATAATCATGCTACCTATGAGGCACCTTGAAAAGAGATTTACGAACACAGATATGAAGGCATCACGAACTCATGTAATCTATCAGAGAATGCAAGAGAATATCAGTCAGAGAATGCAGGTGAAAATTGTAAATAGGCAGTCCGGAACAGGTGTAAATAAAAAGGCATTTTCGAACACATGTAATCTATCAGAAATGAAAACACATGTAATCTATCAGAAAATGCAGATTAATATTGTAAATAGGCAAGATTAGGGTTAGGGTTTAAGAGAAGAGTCACAATAGAATGAATTGAAAATGGTTTACGCTATGGTATTGAAGGACGCAAACGTTTTTCATCCCATTTCCAATCTCAGGTTTTATGTGCGCGAGCATAGAGAATAATATAATCATGATACCTATGAGGCACCGTGAAAAGAGATTTACGAACACAGATATGAAGTTATCACGAACTCATGTAATCTATCAGAGAATGCAAGCGAAGATCAGTCAGAGAATGCAGGTGAAAATTGTAAGTAGACAGTCCGGAACAGGTGTAAATAAAAAGGCATTTCCGAACACATGTAATCTATCAGAAATGCAAACACATGTAATCTATCAGAAAATGCAGATTAATATTGTAAATAGGCAAGATTAGGGTTATGGTTTAGGAGGCGAGTCACAGTAGAATGAATTGAAAATGGTTTACGCTATGGTATTGAAGGACGCTACAGTAAAGTTGTAGCGTAAACCTAAAGATTAATGATAAGACCCTAATGATTTTATTAAATCATTACAAACTATTTCAAGCTAAAATGTTAAATGTTATTCTACTGTTGTCGATTACATGCAACCAACCCAGTCGATTACATGCAACCAGGTCCTGGCAGATATGAACTTCATCGTTTATTTTCTGCTGCGAATGCGATATGAACTTCATCGTTTATTTTCTGCTGTGAATGTTAAATTTAAATGTTAAATATTATTCAAATCATATAGTTAGGAATACTATATTGATGGATGCCCAATTCAATACAAACTTTGAGAATCCTAATAAATTAGGATTCTCAAAGTTTGTATTGAATTGGGCGTCCATCAATTTTAATTTGCAATACTATATTCATATAGTTAGCAATACTATATTATTTAAATGTTAAATTTAAATGTTAAAAATTATTCAAATCATATAGTTATCCATACTATATCAATATTGCGACGTCCTACATTGCGAATGCGATATGAACTTCATCGTTTATTTTCTGCTGAGAATGTTAAATTTAAATATTAAATATTATTCAAATCATTTCTGGTTGTTCTGCGATATGAACTTCATCGTTTATTTTCTGCTGAGAATGTTAAATTTAAATTTGAAATATTATTCCACAAAGGTTTAACCCCTGGCAGAAATGCCGAACCCTATCGATTACATGCAACCAACTATTTCAGACTAAGGATGTACAGTTTAAGATTGCAGAAGTGTGAACGCATAAAACTGTGAAAAAGAAAGTGAGATACATATTAACCTACCTCAATCTGTTTGTAGTCTTTGCCACCGATATCTTTTCTCCTTTACTGATGCAGTGCCAGCGACCTCTTTTGTCCTTTACTAAGCACATATAAATCTGAACATAGAAAAGACGTGCATATCAATTCATATTAAAGCATATATATCTTAACATAAAACACAGGCGCATATAAATCTGAATAATCAACACAGGCGCAAAAATTGGTAGTCAACCTCCTGTGTCTTTTGTTGCTGCACAAGAATTGTGTTAGAAATCAACAGTGGTATCCTCTCTTGATATGTAATAAGATAAACAGAAAGAAATGGTCATGAAAATCTGCGCAGAGATAAATTTTCAACATGCCTTCGAAACGTTACTACATGTAAACACAATATACAGGCTAATCCACTCCTCTCCCTGGCCTCTCGTGGCATAGTGAAACGACAGGCTAATCCACTCCTCTCCCTGGCCTCTCGTGGAAAAGTGAAACGACTGATACATCGTGAAACGACGGATACATCTCGTGGAATAGTGAAAGGGCTGATACAGTAAATGTTAATAAATGTTTAGTAGACATGGCGTATGAAACAGTCTAGGTAAATATGATTTCATAGTAAATATGATTAATCCACGTCGAGATCTGAAACGCCACTGCTAGGACACTTGGTCCTCCATTTCCATGCGCATCGAGTCCAAGTAAATGTGAAACGTAAGTGGAAAATAACACCTGTGATCCATACTCCATTGCCATGCGCATCCAATCCAAGTAAATATGAAATGTAAGTGGGAGATTGCCACGCGCATCCAGTAGAGTGATCCATACAGCTATGGGAGATTCCAAGTAAATATGAAACGTAAGTGGGAGATTGCCACGCGCATCCAGTAGAGTGATCCATACAGCTATGGGAGATTGCCATGCGCATCTAGTAGAGTGATCCATACATCAATGGGAGAGATGGCCAAACCTAGCGGACATGAAGAGATAATTGATGCTGGGTAAATGTTAAAACTAAAGAGCTAAATGCTAAATTGAAGTAATTTTGTTTGTATTTACTAAATCATGATTCGTGGAAATTGATAAGTTGACCTAGTAAATTCTTAATTATGTTTTGTAAAAGTGAAGAGGTAAACATGATAAACGGATGAATTGATAAATGCAAGAGAGTTAATTAGGCAAATCTCATTCATCCATTTGAATGTAAGATGAAGAATATGCCAGCATCTTGAATTCCTACCATCAGATTAAATTTAGTAATTAAAAGCATCATTAATCGTGCAAGTCTGATAGGGGGGACACCTATCGACGTAAATATAATAATTAATACAAATGTTTAATATTTTCTCTCATAACAATTTTTCTTACATAATAAAATATGATTAACAAGCATATAAACGTTTTCTTGTTGTAGTTAGAGAAATATTAACAAAGGACTATATGAAATTGCATATACTTTTTATAGTGAGACTTAACACACTTTAATAGAATATAAATGAGTAAACTAATTAACTAAATAAATATATGTGAGTATGTTTCAAAATTCGAGGAACTAATTGAATAGAGAATCAATTTCTCCCAATCATAGTCATGAATAGTTAAGATTATTTTTTCCTGTCACCATTGAGTCTAAATCATTATTCTACAGGAAATGAAAATTTTGTATAACTATATCTAGATAAATCAGAGTTTGATTCTTTCTCAAAACCCTCAAACTCAATTATTTCTCACAAGTACTCAACAACTTTCTCCCTCCTCTAGATTTTTTTCTCTTCTTCCTTTTTTATAAAAAAAAAAATAACTTTCCTAGGTATTTTTTCCAAGTTAGCATCATCCCTAACCCTAGGGAATATTCTTGGCTTAAGTTTTTGCTAGCTTATTCCCTAACATGCCACATCTTTAAAGTAATATTTACAAATATAAATATAAACTAAACATAAGTTTTTACAATATAAATCCTCAAAAATTAAAATATTCAAATGTTTATAAATGGAGAGACATTACACCTCATCACATCAAAAGCTTATTTTATTAAAAATAGTGTAAACAAAAATAAACATTCACCAAAAACTACACTTTAACCAGAAATAATATTCCCATTTACAAAAGAAATAAAATATTATAGGCATGACTTGATCTTCAATACAGTGGAGGTTTAAACGCCTACCATTTCAACAACGCCTACCATTTCAACAAAAGATTGATTCTAAAGAATAAATGAATGTTAAACAAATCCTCTTAATTCTAAAGAATACATGAATGTTTACTAGATACTGAAATTAAAGAAAAATGGACTTTGTTCAATAAAGTTTTAATTTTAAATTGTAAAGAATAAATTAATGTTTACCAAATATTGAAATTAAAAAAAGATGGATATTAATATTCCTTAAAGTATAAAGTTTAGATAATTATTTTATCCTAGGTTTTAAGGATGGGAACAAGTGGACCAAATTAGCTCTTAACATGACAAGTGTCAAGTTGGGAACATGCATACATATATCTTGGACTTAGTTCATTTTTGGAGATCATTCATTCCATCATCATTCACTCACTCATTCAGTTGTCCTCTATACATTTTTGTTACTGTCATTGTACATGTAACCATACTAATACCCATACATGTACCTGATTAGATTGAGAGTTGGAATGAAGAACTAGGTTGTCAAGCCCATGGGATACTGAAGAGGCAAGTTGTCAGGCCCATGAACAATTTCTCTCTAGGTGAGAGAATTGTTGGGAATTTATTTCAGGAAGGTTCCAAACTGAAGCTACAGGGCTCTGAGACTTTTTGTTCGGTCGATTGCTGAAACCCAAAAAGGAAGTGGGGAAGCCAAAAGACTGTTGAGCAAAGAAGGGGAACACTTTCTAGGGTGGGACAGACATGTGGGGAATGAGGGAATGTAGGCTGTTAGTTTGAGTTGGCACCTGTGATAGAGTCTTTACTGTTGTCTAAGATACATCATCCTGGTTAGGAATCTATTTACCCGTGTGGAGTTTAGTCCCAGATCGGGAGTGACGCACCCAGTTGGTGATATTTTTACCATGATAATTGTCAATTGTGTGTTAAATGACATGTTTCATTATTATTTATGTGTTTAATTTTATGGGTTTTTCGTGTGTGTGGTTTATACCTGTCTTTATATTTATGGGTATTTTTTGGTCTACATTGCATGTATATGTTTAGTGTTATTTCCATATGAATCTGTGCATTTACATAATGTATTTATTTGTTTTAAGTTTTATATATAAATTTATGCAAGAGTTTTTGTGTATATATGTTTTAATTTGCATACAACTCAAAAAGTTTATGTGACATAGCCCAGTTGGATGTTGGGGATGTTACAATATGTTCAATAAAGTCGAGGTTTAAATTCCTACCATTTCAACAAAAGCCTAATTCTAAAGAATAAATGAATGTTAAACAAGTCATGTTAATTCTAAAGAATAAATGAATGTTTACCAAATATTGAAATTAAAGAAAGATGGAGGTTGTACATAGAAACATAAATAAAGGAATGCTTAAATTCACTCAATAGAGAGCCCATGGCCGCTAAAACAAAATCAAAAGCTTAATATTGTTGAAGGTCCTAATTTTTTTCGCTTTAATGTATATAATATAGACCCTAACCCTAATAAATGTAATCAAATAGTTACCATAACTCTAATATTAAGAATCAATTAGTTTTTAATGAAATATAACCGTCTCCCCATGCCATAGACTTTTGGTTGTAAATTTCAATGTCAACTGGTTTACATAGAAGGAGGTAAATTTGTGAGGGAATATGAAACCAGTGAAATAATTCCATCTCCAGGTCAAACCAAAACATTCTAGCTGAGAGTGAGTATTGTCTGCCATTATAGAGTTAACTATGTCTATAGGATGGTATGTGTCCCACGAGACATGGGAATAAGTATCAACACATGCCATGTGTGCAAAGTGTTGGCAGGAATTGCAGTTTGCACAGTTTGCACAGAACTTGTTTTTGTCATTAATGTCAAACTTTAAAAATGCTAAAGGGACAGACGTGAATCAGTTTGCACAGGCGTGGATCAGTTTGCACAAGCATGGTGGTTCCAAATTCGGATATCAACATGCCTCTCGACATACCGAAATGTGAAACTGCGAAGAACCGAGGAATTTCTATTTCAGAATTTCGGGAGTTTCTATTTCGGGATTTTTGCATGGTAAGCAAAAACTTCAACATCACAAAGTCCCGAATGCTGAAATACCAAAACCATGACTTAATCTGAGTTGTTGATTAGAGGGAGATTGTAGACCATTGATCCGACTCCATTTCAGAGTTTCGGATACCGGGAGTTGGAGGAGTCAAGAGTCGAGACTTTTCATCAAAGGAGTCCCAAAATTCCGAGATGCGAAATAACGAGATGGGAAATCGCAAGAGCACTTTATGGATAAGCGCCTGGTCATAACCTATGGTCATATTGACGAAGGATCGAGGAAGGATCTAGTGCAACCAAGCTTGATTTCGGAGTTTCAAGGATCACGACATGGAGCGTCAAGAAACTTCACCAAAGGAATAATGAAATGTCGAAATCGCAAAATGCAAAATATCAATATGCTGAAACGTTGAAATATCTTTTTGGTGTAGTTAGTGGTTACCGTCAATGGTCATGTGAGAGGGAGGAACTAGCATGAAGCTAAGCCATATTTCAGGGTTTCATAACTTGAAGTGTCAAGACTCTTCGACACAGGATTGTCGAATTGTCGAAATGTGAAATGCGAAATGCATTTCGATTAACCTGTGGTCATGGCCAATGGACATATGGGTTAGCACAAGTGGCTTACCAAAGCCTTGAAGGGTTATACCGTGCTGAAGAATTAAAACATATGTATGTTCATCGAATGGTGCTGGTTAAATGTTTAAAATGATCATATGGATATTTTTCATCTTGATGCCTTGGCCAATAATAATCATTGTAAGGAAGTTATTCAGTTATTGTAACTGAATCCTTGAAGCTTGAAGGCTTGATTGTACGCATTGATGATACAGGAAGAAATTAAAGAGATTTTTTCAAGAAAATAAAAGTTGAGAAAGGATTATGAGAAATATATGGCTCTTTAAAATTTGAGGAAGAGAAAAGACAGTAAAGGGAAGACACATACACAGATTGAAAATCTATGTGGTCTGGTCATGAATGAATTGTGCAGAGAGGATTTGAATGATTATTGTTTGACAGAGAAGATAAAGAGTTGGTTTGGAGGTTCTTTGTGACAGTGAATGATTTGAGGGTGGTAGGGAGGAGCAAGGGGAGACTGTAAAAGTTTCCTGTATAAGTTGGTGCTTGTACATTTGGGAGTTATAGCTTCCATTCAGTAGGTGTTGAAGAAACAGAGGTAGCAGCTTCATCTGGGTTGTACCTTAGATAAAATAAGAATGTAAATAGGAGTTGGAGCTTGCCTTTCAGTCATAAGAAGAAGAGGTTTTTCCCTTTTGGGTTTCCTCATGAAAAATCACTGTGTCACTGTTTCATTTATGTGATTGTATATTTATTGGTTAAGTCTATTACTGCAAGTTAAATGTTAAAGGCATGATTTATTGATTAATAAGTAATCTTCTTATAAAATGACAAAACATTTATACAACTGATTCACCCCCCCCCCTCTCAGTTGACTTATCATGTACAACAATTAGTATGAGAACTGGTTACTTCAAGATATCAATTTAACCACTCGAATTTTTTGATCATTCATAATTGATAAGAAGTCAGAATTTACAAAACATGGATTGCCTTTGTTTGATGGTCATAATTATTCTTTTTGGAGTATGAGGAAGAAGTTGTTTTTACAAAATCAAGGAGTAGATATCTGGCAGGCTGTATTAAATGAATATAAAGTCCCAACAACCATTCCAATAGATGCTACATGTAAGAGACTCTATGAGAGTAATTCCAAAGCTATGTATGCAATACTAGGAGGTCTAACAGGGTCAAAATTTGTTAAAGTTATGCATTATGCATCAACAAAATAAATATGGGATAAATTGAAAAATGTATATGAAGGAGACACTAGGGTAACGAGTGCTAAGTTACAATCATATAGAAGTCAATTTGAAAGCCTGAAAATGGAAGAATCTGAAGGCATAGCTACCTACTTTCTTCGTATTGATGAAGTTGTTAATACCATGAGAGGTCTAGGAGAAACAATTAATAATAATATTATTGTGAAAAATGTACTTAGATCACTTCTTGCAATATTTGATTCAAAAATATCTGCATTAGAAGAAAGAATAGATCTTGTTACTTTAGAAATGGATGAATTACATGGAATACTAACAACATATGAGATAAGAACCTCTGGTGATAATTATTTCAGGAAATAAAAATCCTTCAAGGTAGCAAAAAAAGATAAGAAAAAGGTTGAAGTAGAAATCAACAGTCACGAGGAGTCAGAAGGTGATGTGGAAGAAGCAAATTTTGTTAAAAATCTGAAAAGAGGTATTGATAAGTATAAAGGTAAGATTTCTCTGAAATGTTTTGGTTTTGGTAGAATAAGAAATTTTGCATATAAGTGTCCTTACAATAATAATACTGATAATGAAGAAGACAGTGATAGAAAACCTAATGAATTCAAGAATAGACATAAGAATTTTTTTCAAAGAAAAACTTACAAAAAGAAAAGCTTGTGTATAAAAGATGACAGTAATATTTAAGAATCTGGTGAGAGTGATGACAGTTCAGATGTACAACTTTTTATGGCTATGGAAAAACAGGATGATCAATCTGGTGAAGAAGAATAAGGTGAAGTTGATCTAGAAGCCGAATTGGTAAGTGCTTTAAGTGAATTAAGAAAAGTGAGAAAGGAATGCAAACTTTTTAAAAGAGAAATTGAGAATCTAGAATTTGAATTACAGAAATCAAATGGTTTGATTTAGAGCACTGAAATCATGGTAATTGACTTAAAACTTAAAATATAAGAGGCTAGAGTGACTGAAGAAGCTCTAACTAAAATTCTTGTAGAAAAGGATAAGGAAAATGAAGGTTTAAAAATTGAAGTAGTCTCATTAAGAAAGAAAGTACAAGAAAATAACATGAATCATAGTTCTCAAGTGTTAGATCAAATTATTAGTAGTCAAATATCAACATATGATAAGACTGGAATTGGTTATAAATCTGTAGTAACTAATGGATTTTCTAGTTCAAGTGTTGAGAAATTAGGTACAAAGGATAATCATGAAAAAATTACTAGCAAGAAGATGGAATCAGAAAGGAAAGAAGAAAATCAGGGTTCAACAGTGCATAGAAGAAGTTATGGCAGACATCAAAACATGTTTGAAGGCCACTGTTTCTTTTGTTATAAGTATGGACATAAGGATGCATTTTGTAATAGTTTTTCAAGAAAGATAAATGCACATAACAGTCATGAAAGATCTAATTTTGAATATGGAAGAGGACATGGTAAAACTAGTCAAAATAATATAAACTACTCCTACAATAGATTTGACAACTTTAGATATGAGACTGAATGTTACAAGTGTA
>SNQJ01S0004953.1:308417-339415 GCA_010110895.2 Picea sitchensis | reverse complement strand
AGTGCATTAGGAAACCCAACTATCTGGGAAAAGTCACAGAAAGCAAACCTTTGAGCCATAATTTTCTCCATATCGAAATAGTGGAGTCGCCAATCGATCCTCGAATCATGAAGTCGCCAGGTGAAAGATGCGCAGCTTCAAATATGCCTGGTCCTTGTTCACCATCAAAGGCCAGATCTTAACGTTGTCGTTACCCCAGGAAGCTTCTCAGACTGAGAAAGCAGCTGCTAAAACCTTCTCGAGAAATATCCTTAGGGTCATCTTTCAGGTGTGCTAACAGTAGTCACAGCTGAAACAATGATGTGGAAACAATGGAGTTGTCACAATGGAGTCGCCAGGTGCACAGTAGCAATCTTTAAGGGCTCTGATGTCTGATGCACCTTTAGAATCAGAGGCTCAATGTCGTTCTGCCCAGGGAAAATCTTCAACTTCATCCCCGACAACGACGCTAGAAATGTTAGCGTCAGAAGTGACTCCTGGATTGCTTGTAGGAGCAAAGCCCAATGCCCATCAGTTTTATGTCACAATTAGTTTAATGGGGTGATCAGATGGGTAAAGACTCAAGAAAATATAACTTTAACTTAGGAAACTGGGCCCGGTATGTAGAAATCAAGGGAGGTCTTGATCCAACTTCTGTCAGTAAATTGATTAAAGGGTGGTAGAAGGAATACTTGTAAGAAGGGCGAGAAATACTGCCTCGGGAAATAGGCCTTCGGAAGCTTGAGGACGAAAAACTCGGAAACCAAGATCCTCTTGGTCCAGAGCTTCGAGGAGCTGAGGGGTGACTCGACTGAATCCTTCAATTCCAAGTCGTTTTAGAGCTGAGAAAATCACAAGAACTGATTAGAAACAATGCAACCATTACAGTGATCCAACCTACATCATCCTATAACAACCACAACTCGACTGGATCCTCCAATTCCAAGTTGTTCTAACATAGTAAACAAAGAGATGGAAGAGAAGCTGACATCCATAAAGTAAGAAATCTCAAATACCTTATACATTAACCAGAGCGACTAGGGCTTCATCAAAATTTAACAATCAGGAGCCTCTCTCAACCATCGATCCCTACAAAAATGGCGAAAAACGCCTACATATACTCCAAAACAACAACATCAGCAAAAATAAGACGCTGCATTAAAAACAGTGTGTCTGCATGCCTTCTGACAGTTTTCCCAAGCAGAATCAGGATGATCGTGTGCCTATGACAGACGCTACCTTAACTTTGCATGGCCTTTGCAGGGGAGGTAGCCGAAACACTAAAGGCCAAAATGGTGTGTACTGACTTCTCTATCTAATCGAGGACTTCGGCATGGCTTCTTTGGAAAAATCAGTACACAGAACTCCTTCAAACAGACCACTTTCCAGACCCTCCATATCTCATATTCAATGAATGAAAGGAGGTTTCAACCATCCATTTTTGCCTTCATTTACTCCAAGCAGAAACCAGGAGTGAAATCATATCCGCTGGCATCTGGAAATCGTGATGATCCTTTCGACGACTGGACTCAATGCTTTTGGCCCCTTTTGCTTAGATCTTTTGTTTCCCAAATGACCATGCACCGTGACCCTGCTTTTATTCCCATAGTGGATTTCGACGTTCACGAATACGAAGGAGTTATCCTTGCTCATCATAGTTGCGATGGGCGAACCACCGAGATGGCTAAATTGGGCGCCACACGTCCTCCAAATCTGATGGTCCTAAACTCTCCCGATGTTGTTGTGGGCCCCAGGTCCTGGACGCTTTCGTTACTTTG
Source organism: Picea sitchensis (assembly GCA_010110895.2). Classification (NCBI taxonomy): domain Eukaryota; kingdom Viridiplantae; phylum Streptophyta; class Pinopsida; order Pinales; family Pinaceae; genus Picea; species Picea sitchensis. Next base: position 337,658 of record SNQJ01S0004953.1, on the reverse strand, counting down.
CGCATCGGGGATATGAGGGAGTTGCTACTTGCACTTCGAAACTGCGATGGGCAAAAAGGTGGGGAGCCTAATCGCACGCCAGGTGTCCACTTCATATGGACGACTGAGACGGCCCCTTGATACTGCGGACCCAACTTTGGGCGCCATCGTCGTTTCGGGGTTTCAAAATGTACAACAACATAAAAAATTCACCCCTTGAACTCACGATAGCCGAAAAGCCGACGCGACTGGATCTCGCGCCATGCGTCCCTCAGATGGACGGTTGTTATTCTTCCCTGGATACAATATGGGCGCGATCTATTTGCGCTAATCTTGGCGCAACTCTACTATCCGCGATTTCCCGCTGACCGTCAATCTGCTCTTATGAAAGGATCTGGATCGTCGTTAATATAATTTCACTCTCTTACTGGATGGAACCTTGAAACGAGATTTTTCCATGCTGTGCTTGGGCACTCCTGATACAACTTGTAGACCCGAATACTCTTGTTCCTAGGACAAGAAATGTCTCTAACACATGGAATATTAGTTATTGGATTGAGTGTGTCATCCACATAGTGAGAAAGAGATGTGCGACCTTCTAAGTCTAGCACATAATTCATTTCTGTGATTGAAATCGATACCTCGGGGAAGGAATTTGTTTGTTTCAATTCAACCATTCGCTTTTCTATACACTCTGCGCATGATAAATTGGAAGGACAGAGAAAGAAGCAGATAAAAGGAGAATGCAACATGGGTCAACAAAGGAGGTTGAAACAACTCTGGAGAGAGTTGAAACACATGTGGAGGAAGAATCAGCAAGATAAAATATATTTTGCAGGTAAATATAAAGTGTCTTCAGCAGTAGCAGAGGAACTCATACCTCATGGAGACCATGATCAGATTGTGGATCTGGAGCAGATTGCTGAAGATGAAGAAATCAATGCAATATTGAAAAGCTTAATGGCAGTTTTACCATCATTTTCAGGTAACAATTTTTATATTTGGAAAATGAAAATGGAAGGTTTACTTGGATCAATAGGTTTATGGGAACTTGTTCAAAATGGTTATGAAGATCCTAGTGAGAAGAGAAAAGGTAAATTAACATTATATCTTGTTAGTTCAACATTGAATAATGGCATCATGTCTGTACTGTTATATGAATTTGGTGAAATAGAGAATGCCAAAATGTTTTGGGATAATCTAGAGATGAATTTTAGTGTGAGGGGGAGAAAGATAGCTAAAGACGAAATTAATGATGTCACTGCTGTTGAAAATGGTGAGTGTATTGACAGTCTTATAACTGAAATAAAGACTGGAAATGATTGCATTAAAATCGCAATGATTGATGATGAAAGTGTGTATGTAGTTGATTGTGATAATGAGAATGAAAACTGTGTGAAGGAAGATCTCTTTGAAGGAGAGACATATGAAGTCAGATTTGATGAAGACAATTCATCTAATGAAGAGTGGTCAAAATTGATGCATGAGAAACATCTTATTGATGAGTTATTGTTTGGTGAGAAGAATGGTCCACTTGCATACACAAATCAAGTGGAAGACAACTTTATTGTTGCAAAGAAGTAAGAGAAGGAATATGAAGAGGATAAAAATCAAAAATCTCTCTTAGAAGAGAAAAATGAAATGAGCAAAAATTGTATTGATACTCTAATGAATGTTTTTGAGTGTGAAGGGTTTACTAAGGAAGAATGTGATGTGAAGCACTTAGGTGAAGTGCCACATAAGTTTGATGAAGAATTACAATTTATTGAGGAATGGCTTCAAAATCAATATTGTGATGAATGCAAAGAAACATTAGGCTATGATGAGGACTGTATTTACACTGAAGAAGAAGACTGCATTACAGATATAGAAATTGAGTCAGTTTTTATAAAGTGGAGTCCTGAAGAAATAATGTATTACTATGAGCTAATGTTGCAAGAATCCCTTGAGAAGGACATTGATAATTGTACTCATAAAGAGAAACAACAGTCCACTTATGCGAATTTTGTCGAATCTGTAAGTATTAAAAATAAACTCATATTCCAAGAACTTGAAACAATGTTGAAGACAAAGAACATTAACCAAAAATGAAGGTTGATAAAGAAGAGATACACAAGAATGACAATTGAGAAGAAAAGAAGAGTTAAAGTGTTTCAAGTTTGGAGCAGGAAACGCAAAAAGAAGGACAAACATCATACAACAACCAAGAAGGCCAAGATGAAAGAACAATTGATGATTCAATTGTTAAAGTTATGTTGTAATGATGTAAGCCTAGTTGAGACTTAGACCAATAGGAATATTATTCATATTACTTGGAGTGTTGAGAATTCATTTCTCCATTAAGGGGAAGTGTTGGAATAATGTCGAAATATCAACTATTTGTTAGAGTTGGTTTCAGGTTTGTTATAGATGTATTCATTTATAGCTTCTAGGTTGTTTTCAGATCCACAAAGATAGGGGTTTGTTATAGGCTTACCTAGCCTATTTATTTGTAAGAAATTTATCAAAGTAATACAACAGATTATGTGAGCGTAGACTCACTAGTGATGTGCCCTTGTGGCCTCACTGTTATTGAGATTATTTGATCTTTGTTTTGTAATTTTTGTAAATATATCTGCAACATTATCATTTGTGTTGCAATACAATGCACCTATTTCATTTGACTGTATTTTTTCTCTTACAAAATGATATTGTGTCTCAATATGCTTTGACCTTGCATGATACACTGGGTTGTTTTCCAGTTTGATGGAACTTTGTCTTTCACATTGGATGATTGTTGGTACTTTTTGTTTTTCTCCAACATCTTCAAGTATCCTCCTTAGCCAAATTGCTTCACAGGTGGCAGTGCATAATGATTTGTACTCAGCTTCAGTGGATGACAAGGAAACAGTTGGTTGTTTCTTACTGCTCCAGGACACGGTCCCTGATCCAATACTTAATGCATATCCTGTAGTAGATTTCATGTCATCTGGATCTTTTGCCCAATCAAAATCTGAGAAACCTGTCAACTCAATATCAAAATCATTAGTATACTCAATACCAAAATCAATAGTCCCTTTCAAATATCGAAGGACTCTCTTTGCAACTTTCCAATGATTCTCATGGGGCTTGGCCATAATTGGATAAGAATGCTAACTGAATATGCGATATCTGGCCTAGTTGTGGTGAGATAATTTAGACTTCCCACCAATTGTTGATACAAAGTACCATCCACTTCTTTTGAGTCATCATTATTGCTGAGCTTAACATTTTGTTCTAATGGAGTAGATATTGGCTTACATGTGTTCATATTAAACCTCCTAAGTACCTCCTTTGTATATTTGTTTTGTGTGATTAAGGTCTTACCATTTTCTCTCCATACCTCAAGACCTAAAAAGTAATGTAAATGTCCAAGATCCTTCATTTCAAACTGTTGTGACAACTTTATTTTGATATCTTCAGTCATCCCAGTAGCACTTCCTGCTATGATAAGATCATCCACATATAGAGAAATCAAAGCAATTTGACCATTTATATCTTTCTTGATATACAACTTTGGATCACTTTTACTTTTTATAAAGCCTTGTTGAAAGAAAAATGTATCAATTTTCTCATACCAAGACCTAGGTTCCTGTTTAAGTCCATATAAATCTTTCTTCAATTTTCATACAAGATGTTCTTTTCCTTTATTTACAAACCCCTATGGTTGAACAAGATAAACCTCTTCTTTTAATTATCCATTCAAAAATGATAACTTGACATCTAACTAATGCTACTGCCAATTGTTCTTGGTAGCCAATGCAATCATTAATCTAATAGTATTCATTTTTGCTACAGGAGAAAAAGTGTCTTCATAATCTATCCCTTCTTTTTGTGAATAACCTTTGGCAACCAATCTAGCTTTGTATTTGTCTATACTATCATCAACATTAAATTTATATTTAAACAACCATTTTGATCCTATGGGGGTTTTTTTCTCAGGCAATTATGTCAATTGCCATGTTTCATTTTTAATTATAGAGTCATATTCTTCATTCATGTCATTCATCCATTCTTTGTAGTCTTTAGCTTGCTCATAATTTAAAGGTTCTACCACATTCATAGCTTTAGTTATTAAGGCATAGTCTCTATACCTGACCGAGGTCTTAGATTGTCTTTTTTTCCTCCTTAGTTCTTCACTTCTTTGTGGAGTTCCTTCACCTCTTCTAGGCATGCTTTGGCTACTTGTAGAATCTACGATGCTTGGAGCTTCTCCTTGGACTTCTTCTTCTTTTTCATTATCATTTTCCTCATTTTCTTTAGGTAGATTCCACACATCCTAATCATATGCTTTTTGTACTTCATCTTCATTTTCATGAAACAACACATCTCTACTTGAAAACACCTTATGATTGTTAGGATCAAACATCTTATAGGCTTTATATTATGTACAATAAGCAATAAATATGCATTTGATTTCCTTTGCATCAAGCTTTCTTTTATCTTCTTTTGGAATGCGAGCAAATGCTTTACTCCCAAATATTCTCAAGTGACTCACTTATGGTTTATATCCTTAAAAATATTCAAAAGGTGTTTTGTTCTCTAAAATTTTTGTAGGACTCCCATTCTTTAGATATACAACATTACTAATTTCTTCAGCCCAAAAACCATTAGAAATATTTTTACCTTTTATCATACTGCGAGCACATTCAACCAACGTTCTATTTTTCCTTTCTGCTCCTCCATTTTGTTGAGTAGTATGTGGCACTGTAAACTATTGTTGAATCCCATTATTTTTGCAATACCTGATGAATGCCACCGATGTATACTCCCAACCTTGATCTAACTTGAGAATCTTGATGCTCTTTCCTGTTTTCTTTTCAACCATATTCTTGAATTCCTTAAAATATTCAAAGACATTACTTTTATTTCTCATGAAATAGACCCAAGTGTATCTAGTTCTATCATCAATAAACATAAGGAAATAATATGCTCGTCCAAGAGATCTAGTTTTCATGGGTCCACAAACATCAGTATGCACTAGTTCAAGAATTTTTCGCTTTTTTTTTGTCTATGTGCATAGGAAGCTCTTCTCTATGTTGTTTTCCTAATGCACGTCCTTCACATTCAACATGTTCACTTTTAAAGATTGGAAGACCTTATACCATTTGTTTCTTCTGAAGCATCATAATATCATTATGGTTTAGGTGTCCATACCTTTGATGCCATAACTCTTCCATTGGCATAGTTGTGGATGCCAACACTTGATGATCCCTCCTTGTAACATCAAGATTATATAGTCCTCCAACTCTAAATCCTCTTGCAATGATTTTGTAGTGATCCTGTATGTCTTTCACCACACACTGTGAATTAACAAATTCAACTTTTAGATCTTGATATGCAATGGTGGATACATAAATTAAATTCTTCTTTATGCCTGGCACATAGATTACATTATGGATTTGTTTCACCTCACTAGTAGGTAAAGTCATAGATACATCTCCATACCCTTTAATTTCATGTGACCTATCATCTCATAGATAGATCTTATGAACATCATTAATGTTTTCATGATATGTATCAAACCAATTCCTATTACATGACATATGAATTGAAGCACCGGAATCAATAAACCAGGCATTAGCATCATCAATGTCTGCTAATAAAGCAACATCATAAACAAACAACTTGAGATTTTTGAAATCATCACATACTCTGGCACCTTTATCAACAAAATTTCCTGAATGTTTGTTATATTTGGACTCATTAAGCTTCCTCCTCCTACAATCTTTATCATAATGTCCAAAATCACCATAGTAGTAGCATCCTTCATTCTTCTTCACATTTGTGTTTGTGCTTGGTGGTGCCGTGCCATTATCTGGTTTTGAATGTGGCCTTCCTTCTTTATTTCTCCTCCATCACTTTCCTTTTTAGGGTTGTTTCCCTCTCGCCACCAATGCCAGATATGAATTGTGAGATCTTCCATTGAGATTCTTTCTGTGCTCCTCCTCTTACAGAAGAATACCTGTCAATTCATCAAAAGTAGGGGCCTTTTCCCTAGCTGCAAGACCAATAATGAACATTTGATATTCATCCAACATGCCATTTAATGTGACAGTGACCAGGTCAGTACTAGAAATAGTTTCACCAATATCTCCTAGCTTATCTTTCAAATCTTTGATTCTATAAAGAAAGTTACTGATATTTTCATTCTCCTCCATCTTAATTGAAAGAAGCTTACTCTTCAAAAATAATACACGGTTTGTGTTTTTCGTCTCATACAAACCTTTAGGTGTCTCCCAAGTTTCATGGGATGTTTTTCATTCCCTAATGTGTGGGATGATATTGTCCTTGACAAACATCCTCAATAGCACCTTCGCTTTAGTCTCTCGTCACTCCCAATCTTGAACTAAGGCTGTTGGGGCTATTGGTTTTGCTTCATCTCCACATGCAATCGACCAAACATTGTATCCTTCCATCAACGTCTGTAACTTAAACTTCCAATTGACACAATTTTCCCCATCTAACTTATTTGATTCATTGATATATGAATCTGCCATGATATTTGTTATCTTTAAAAAACACTAAAATCACTTTAAAATGATCTAGGCCTTTTAGAACCCAATGTAGAAACTCTATACCAATCAATAATTAAAATTGTGACCCCAATCACAATATCATCTCATCTTCACAAGATAAACATGTTGAACCCTTACAAATAAACACACATTTTAGATTAACACACTATCACCATTATATTCTTCAATAAATGATATGTTAAAATTAACTTTCCATTCACTTAAATCCAACACCAAAATTACCAGCACCATAAAAAAAAATTACTTTTAAGACTTCCAAAATTCCCACAACCGCCTTTATTTTCTTACTTCTTCCAAAATTACCACAACCATAAAAGACAAATTCAACTTCTACTCAAATCAAACCAAAGCAACTAGGCCATAAAAAAAAAGACAATATGCATATGGATCCTCTACCATGCAGAATTTTACTACCATATAACTCCTCTACGGATTAGTGTGCAGCCCTGAGCTAACAATTCCTTATCGAAATCTTCCTTCATGCAACAGGAGATGAAATACCAAACAACCGCCTAATTGTTTCACGTCTCACCACATAATTTCTTCACATGTCCACGGTTCTTTCTCAACTCAACAAGTATGTGGTTCGCTTAACCTCCTTAACACACAGTGGAGAAGAAAACTCTGTCTCATGGCCCTCTGTCTCACGACAAACAATAGTGACGTCTCTCAACACTCTTTTGGCTCTTACGGCCTTCGCAACTCTCAGACCTCACAACTTTCTAACACAGGTCAACACACTTCACAGTGCTCTCAATTCTCAGGCCTCTCCGACTCACATGGCCCTCACGGCTCTCGTGGCTCTGATACCAAATCATAGAACTCACACACAAAGAGACACGAAGAACATACAAAAAAACTTGTCTATTGCATTAGAGGCATGATTATTTATACAGTGGTGGGATGATCTCCATCGTTGATTAGTTTCAAGATCAATGGTTGGAATTGCTTCTTCCAGATGTTTCTAGTTCTTTCAAGAGTTTACCGAAGTCGGTGAAGTCGGTGCATTTATTGCAGGCTTATCTCTATCAACTACGAGACTGGTTGTTAATTAATTTCTAATAGTTTTATGGGTTAAATTAAAGAGTTGTTGTTTTGTTGGTTTTGTTAAATGAATTTAAGTCGTCATACACAGAAGAAGACCGATATGGTGTTATGCCGGATATAGAGGAAGGTTGTTACTCAGAATTCCATTGAACAACGAGCAAAACCTATTGACGTTGGTAAAGAGGAACCTGGTGTTTCAAGTGATGAATATGAACATATGAATATGAACAGTGGTTTCTCTCACCGACCCTTAATGTCAGTGCCAATCAATTATGATAGAGGCTAAATTTTCCTCATCACATTATCTCGATCACAAGGGTGTATGTTAATCTCTAATTAAAAATAATGATAATTCTGTTATAGTTGTAAATGTGGAAAACACAATTCACATATGATAATTAACAACCACACAAATAAGAAACTCACCCAAACGAACACCAAGCATAGGCATCAGTTTCCTTATTATTCAAATCATGGAGATTACAACAGACTAGCAAGTTATCACTTTGTCTCTCTCTCTGCCTCTAGGGGCTTACATGTATTTATATACATTTACAATAAACTGATTATTAATTGCAATCCCTATCCATATTCTAACTTGGTCTATTTTAGTTGCAACCAACGTAGAATAATAGGATCCAAATCCATCATTGAAGGAATTTGTTGTCACCAAATCCCAACAATATCCACCTTGACAACAATGAACCTGATACCTTGATCCTTCCTTTTGTTCATCACCTTTTCTGCAAGCCAAGAGAAGCCAAGCACCACTGCGGCTTCTCTAATAAAATTGGTTTCAATATCTCGCTTGTGTGACTTGCATGAGTTTGGATTTCCTGAGGGATCACTCCACCTCCAACATGTCTTCCACAACTGTGTTGTGAGACATATTTAGTGATAGATCTCCTTCTATCCATAACACATGTAAAATATTACAATTATCACATACCATCTCAATGTAACCATTATAGGTGACATTTCTTCTTCTCAAATGGTGAAGCACCCATTTCACTGCAACACCTCAATCTTTCACGTATCTGACAACATCATTAGCATGTGAAACATCTGGTCTTAACCATTTCATCAGATACAATAGACCTCCTACTGAACTTACACGATACATAACCTTTTATTCTTTATAGAGAGGCCCAATGCTTGAAGAAAACTTATAATGGAAAGCAAGAGGGATAAAAATTGATTTTACAATGTTCATACTGAACTCCAACCACAACTTACCATTACCATCTTTGTATACTTCCATGCCGATAATTTGTTTTTCTGCTCTTGATCCCTCATCTAAATTGTCATGTCCACCTAAGTCATTTTCTTACTGATTGTATCCATGCTTTGGATTGCATCGAGAATATCATCAAAAAATAACATCAAGACTATGAATGTACTATAAACTGTATAGTCATTCATACCCTTTGAAAACTTTTGACTCGCTATGAAGGATTCAAACCTCTTGTATATTTGTCTGGGTACCAATAGGCCATACAATGAATTATCTAGCATGCAAACAAATTTACCATTGTGATCTTGAATCAACCCTTTTGTTTGTTCCATACATACTATATTTCTGTCAATGATGACCTTGTGAGAAGTAGGATCCCACACACAACATCCCTTTATACCACCATCATAACTTGGAGAGATATAAAACAAGAAGGAATTTAGAAACAAAAAAATTAAGTCTGGAAATGATTTACCACTTACCAGTACCTGCAATTCTTTATTTCTCTTATGAACTTGATGATTCTTCCATAAACAAGAATATACATCTGTTACTTCGGATCCCACTTCAGTACTCCCTTCCAGCATATAAAGGTTATCAACCTTTGTTGCCTTCATCACTACTAAACTACCTTTCGAAAATGTGAGTGCTCCACCTTGCCCTGTATACTTATATCCACAAGAATCCATCACTCCCAATAAAATCAAATTTGATTTAAGATCAGGTACATATCTAACATCCGTTAATTCCCTAACAATACCATCAAACATCCTGATTCTAATACTGCCAATGTAATGTACCTCTAATTGGCATAATTTTTTTATTTTTTTTTGTGTTTTTCTTTTGGCACATTAACCTCCAACTTCTCGTTAATAGAAGTTGTAGAATAGGATCTTAAAGTTTACCTTCATTATACAATGATGTTCTATCTGTTATATGAGTACAATACTCTGTTAAAACCAACTTCATACTTTATAAGGTGGGATGTCAAAAGGTTACAATACCTTTCAACACATATATTTCTTTATAAATCTTAATACTACTTATACCTATATTAACTTGCATATGATGTTTATTAGGATTCAAATCCCAATATCCTTAAAAAAAAGGATTTTCATGTTGAGCGCAAGTGTATAACATTGCACTGTCATAAAGCATACCCGTAAAGCTTTGAAAATGTTGAGAGTTAAGATTTTGGTGTGACTAGTATCAAGTCATAGTTAGTGGTATTAATTTGTCAAAGATCGATTCACTGAAACGAATTTCCCTTAAGGCTTAGGCGTGGTCATATGTTTGTAGTCATCCGACTTAAGGTTTTAAAATCAGACAAGTCTAATGCATAAGTCTTATGCAACTAACTCGTAATTAAATGGTCATTCCATCGATAGAGAAGAGGGAAGGGTAAGCTAACTAAACAAGTTAGTTTTGTGACCGAAATTCTTACAACTGGTCGGACGCAATATGACTATCAGTAATCTCGTATCTTGGTTGGTAAGGGAAGGAAAATATCTGTCAGAAAGAGTTAAGGCTATGTGCTTATGTTTAATGAGGGTCCTGCTCGCACCAGCCTTGATGACTCTCCATCTGGCCTTCCCTACTCCAAATGTGCCAACTCTGTCCAAGCACATGGCCCAGCGTCCTTTGTCATTTACTCTTGTAGTACACTCTTCACTTAGTGTTGGAAAAGCACTTCCTCGTCATCGTGACTTCTCGAGATAATCATAGCGGAACTGCGGTGGCTCTTTTGGGTGAGGAGAAAAATGTGCACTGGAGGTCGTTGTTCAGCCCTTCTAGTCGACCCGACCCATTTACCTGGTAAGATTTTCCTTTCCTATTATGAATCTATTATGCAATTTAAAATAAGAGACGTATAGGTCTGGTGTTCCCAATCGGTGAAGGGCCCTTTTTACTTTCGGTTTGTTCACTAGTTTTTCGTGTATTTCCTTTCAATGTACCGACAATGGGGCAATCCTTATCACTCTGTCTCCTCTCTCTCAAAGCTCATAGATTCATCATTTTATCCCCCTGGTAAAATAGCTTAGGGTGTCACGTATTTCCCGAGATCACTCTACTTCACACTCTTAGCCGGTGGTTACAGGACGAGATCAGGATCGAAATATATGTGGGTTTTTGTCCTTGATTTAAAAGGGTTAGTGTACTTGTGCGTGACAACTCCTTTGCTCCCAAACTTTCCTTTCTGATGGTTGCATCCTTCTGTTTGGCATTCCATTCCATCCCTTAGTTCTATTTTCAATGAATCCATAGTCATTACTTATTGGGTAAACAAAAGCCAATACTACTTAGAGATACTCGTGCCCAATTCATGGAATAAACCTTACGGCATATGTCTTTTGAATAAAAGCTTCAGTGAGTAATTTTTATAAGGGCAATGCTTCCGTCGAATAAGAGTCTGTGATAACAATTTTTTTTTTCTTGTATTGGTAATGCCAGCTATTGTGAGGTGACCTCGTAGGGGTCTGAACCTGTCACGCCCTATGCTGACTATTTGATCACATTACTTTCTATAGTCTTTCTTTGGTGAGGGTTGTGGAGTTCAAAGTTTGGGGTAATATCCTGGTTCGAAACTGGCCTTCGTTGCAACTCAATATACTTGTCAGTTTAATACAGAGGACAATATCGTTATCTAAATTTCTATGTTAAATCTGTTGTAACTATATTTTTATTGTGTTAAAATTTTGTTTTCGTTCACAGTACTGGTATAATCACTAATGGTGGGATTTGTTGATGCGAGGACCCATTAGAGCCTTGTTACGTGCTTCTCCCATGACCCGGATGTCCATCCAGGAGACAATTGACAAGAAAAGAAAAGGATGAGGCCACCAAATCGTAAGTTAATTACTCTTTGATATATTTCATTAATAGTAATTATCTGTTGGTATTCTATTACATCGTGTGAACATTACTAATTCTCGGAATTGATAACACTTTCAGGCCTGTGTACCCGCAATGATTTCAGAGCCTCCTCTTCATCTTCGATAAAAAGTTATTTGAGTTCCTTTACTGTTAACCACTCAGGAGAATCGACAAAATAGAGTTATCAATTTTGATTTGTAGGCGTTCGATAAGGCACTTGGTTTCCACAGTAGGTTGGAAAGAGGGAAAGTTTTTGTAACCTTGAGTTTAGGTTCGATAGTCAAGAATAATGATAATTTGAAGGTTTTTCCTACATAAATTTCTTTCCTGTTGAACTTCACACTGTAACGTTTTTTGTATCAAACTACTCGTTTCAATGTTTGTATGTATCTTAGACCAACACTTGGTCTTTAAGGCCGTCGCTTTAGTATTTTTCTTTAAATCTCTGTATGATTCAAAACTTACAGTTATAAAAGATTTCAGAGGGATTACTTATATATTGAAGGACTGTTTTCTTAAAACGAAATTTTCTTTCTTTTGCTGAGGCGTATTGTATTATCTTGATGGATCTAAAATATTCCTATTTTCTTTACTGTTGAAAGAATTTAGGGACAGGCTTATTCGAGTCGAGTATTAAGATATGACATGTGGTTGTTTACTTATTTACATATATTTGTATGAATCGATATGAACAACCTTACATATCTATGTTCGTGACTATTCTCTTTAGACGTTTTTACTGTGTGGGGTAAATCTATCTTGTTGGTAATAGTTTGCACTTTCAAATTCAAGATGTGTAAACCGGGGTTTGATAAATACATGTTGTCATTTATAAAGCATACAGTTTTAGTTCTAGTGATAATACATAAGAATATAAGTGTATATATACTCGAATTGATCCTGTTTTCTTTCGAATTCATAGGTTTAAAAAAAAAAAATGAACTCTGTGTATAAGTTCTCGCAGAAAAAATAACGATTTACAATTTATAAAGACTTGTAGAAATACATCAATTTATATGGGCAGATTTCGCCCAGGATTATTAAATCTATACCAGTTTTAATAATCACACTACAACTGTGACTAAATCATTCAAAAGAAGATGGGAAATAATTTAATTCAATTTTAATAAATACACCACATTAGATATAAGGTCAATCACGCAAAGAGGGATAAGAGACATATATGAACCAGTTAGCGGGAAGGCAAAGGGAACAACCGTGCTCCTCCCAACCGTAGAATAGGGTAATCAAAATCACTTTCCCCAATTCACCCCCTAGCCTGACCATGAACCCATGAGGGTGAACTTGGAAACTCTTCCTCCGCAATGTCCTTCAGTTACATCCCATTCCTCTTGCCTCACACTCATTCTGTAGTGTTCATAACAACAAAGGAAAAAAAATCATTAGTCTCTTTTCCATCATACTTGGCAACGTCCTGCCTCCTCCCATATGCTATTTATCAAACGAAGTCTCTTTGCCCAGGTCGTTTTTCCCTCCCTTGGGGATTTTCGCAATTTTCTAAATCCCTGATTTTCAGGGGTTGCTAGTGGCCAAATCCCTGATTTTTCCACTTGTAATAATCAGCCCAGAGGTGTTTCCAACATGTTCTCCACTCATGGAGACATGGTGAGCTGATTTTAACATTGTTTGTCCATTTGTCCTCTTGCAATCAATATAAAATATTTTGTTTTCATACCAATGTCATAGTCAACTAGTTAGTTGGGTCAAATCAAATCCCTACCCAACAGTCATAATAATTAATTACAATTATTAAATTTGAAATTTGGAATTGCCATAAATGGAAAAAGTTTTCCAAATTCGAATTTACTAAAAACAGAATGAATTTCCTGCAAATTTAAATTTCAAAAATATTTTATTTTTTGGGATGTCACATACTTTCCCCCTTCAGTAAAGCACTGTCCTCAGTGTTCGTTCCTTTCTTGGAACAGGATTGGATGAGATTTCCACAAATCCTCCTCCAACTCCCAAGTGGCCTCCTCAGGACTAAAGTGCTTCCATTGCACCTTTACCTGAGCGACGACTCTATTCCTAAGTGTTATTTCTCTTCGGTCCAAAATGCGCAGGGGTTCCACTTGGAACTTGCCTTCGGGTTCCACCTACACCAAGATCCAATAAATCATATAAGTAGGGTCATGAATATACTTTTTCAACAAAGAAATGTGAAATACATTATGAATTCTTAGATTAGCTGGAAGTGCAAGTTGATATGCTACGGGTCCAATTTGAGCTAGTATCTCGAAGGGCCCACAAAATATGGGTGTCATCTTGGCACAGTTCCCTAACTTCAACGAGATTTTTCGGGCTTTGACCTTCAAATAAACATGGTCTCCCACTTGAAATTCCAAGTGTCTTCTTTTCTGATCTGCATAGCTTTTATGTCTGTCATGTGCTTCTTTCAAGTTTTGTTGTACCTTTCTTACCATGTTTTCCATTTCTTGGAGCATTTATGGTCCAACTATCAGTCTTTCAGTCAGGTTGTCCCATCTAATTGGAGTCGTACACTTTCTGTCGTACAGTATTTTGAAAGGGCTCAACTTAGCCGAAGTTTGGTACCCATTGTTATATGAAAATTTTAACATGCGAAGCATATTGTCTATGATCTTTTTTGTCCTTTCGGTCTGTCCATCTTTTTGTGGATGATAGATTGTACTGAAATTCAAGTTAGTGTTTAGCCCTGCAAAAAATTCCTTCCAAAAAGTTGATGTAAATTTTACGTCTTTATCTGAAATCACCATGTTAGGAATACCATGTTGTCTAAAAATTTCTTTCATGAATATTTCAACAATGTTTATAGCTTTAAAAGTAGACTTTACGGGAATAAAGTGTGCAAACTTACTGAGTTTATCGATTACAACCATGATAGAATCATTATTTTGCTGAGTTTTAGGCAAACCTATTATAAAGTCCAGTGATATAGTCTCCCATTTCCATTTTGGTACTGGTAATGGTTGTAATAGGCCAACTAGGTGCTGGTGCTTGGCTTTAACCTGTTGACAATCTTGGCACCTAGTGAAGTACTCTATTGTTTCTCCCTTCATATTAGGCCAGTAAAATAATTTTCTAAGTGTTGTTATTGTTTTCTGGTAACCTAGATGGCCAGAATACGGTTTCTTATGCACTTTGTCTAAAACTGTTAATTTTAACTCTGTTGAATCTGGTATGTAAAGTCTGTTTTTAAATCGTGATAGTCCCTTCTTGTCAATACTTAGATCTGGTTTATTTGAGTTTGCGATATTGTTTTGAAATCCTACCATCCTATTAGTGTAATTTTCTTCGTTAATACCTGTCGTCCTTATCCCTTGTTCCAGATCAGTTTCTGTCGTGCTGATATTTATCTCAAATAACCCATGGACTTTTCTACTTAAACCGTATGCTACTTTATTTTCCTTACCCTTGATATGTCTGACCTCGAAGTCAAATTCTCTCAAGAAGGCTAGCCATCTTTCTTGTCTTGCATTAATATCTGGTTGGTTAAACATTTATTTCACCCCACTATTATCCGTCAATAGTAGAAATTTTCTGCCCATTATGTAGTGTCGCCACATTTTTACGGCGTGTATTACCGCTGCCAATTCTAAGTCATGAGTGACATAATTTCACTCGTGTTCTTTTAATTTTCGAGACTCATAACAAATAACGTGTCCTTCCTGACTTAGGACACCACCTAGTCCTTCTTTACTTGCATCAACACATACGGTGAAGTCTTTATCTGGGTCTGTTACCTTCAATATGGGTGCAGTTGTCAATAATTCCTTCAGTTTGTTAAAACTGTCTTGACACTTCTCTGACCAGTTAAACTTGGTCCCTTTCTTTTGTAATGACGTGATAGGGTAGGCTATCTTGGAAAACCCTTCTATAAATCTGCGATAATATCTGGTGATTCCCATGAATGACTGGATATCTGCCACATCCTTAGGTACTAGTCATTCCATAATGGATTTTATCTTTTCCGGGTCTACAACAATACCTTCTAAGGAAATGACATGTCCTAAATATTGTATTTTTTTTTATAAAAGTCACATTTGTCGAATTTTGTGTATAGTTTGTGTTTCCTGAATGTTTGCAGAACTATTCTTAAGTGTTCATCATGTTCCTCCTCCGTTTTAGAATAGACCAGAATATCGTCGATAAATACTACTATGAACTTGTCTAAGTACTGAGTGAAAATGTTGTTCATCAAGCACATAAATGTGGTTGGTGGGTTAGTGAGTCCGAAAGGTATGACTACAAACTTGTAGTGTCCATATCTTGTTCGAAAATTTGTTTTGTTTACATCCTCATCCTTTATCCTAACTTGATGATAACCGGATCGTAAATCCAACTTTGAAAATATCTTGGCCTCGCCAACTTGATCGAATAGGTCATTTATCCTTGGTAAGGGGTATTTGTTCTTAATAGTCATTTTGTTCAGTTGTCTATAATTGATACATAGTCTGAGAGTATTGTATTTCTTTTTCAGAAAAAGGACTGGTGCCCCCCATGGTGAGACACTCGGTCTGATATACTCTTTGTCCAACAATTCCTGTAATTGTATTTTTAATTCTGTCAGTTCTGGTAGACTCATTCGGTAGGGTGATTTTGAGATAGGGACTGAACAAGGTAGTAGGTCTATGGAGAATTCTATTTCCCTTCTAGGAGGTAATTCTGGTATCTCATCCACAAACATGTCTCTGAATTCACGTAGGACAACAAATTCTTATAACTTTGGCTTATCTTGTTTTTCTAATAGATTCGTCACTTGGATGGCATAAACTTGACATCCCTTTCTAATACATTTCCTCAGTTGCATCGCTGAAACTTGTCGGACTGATACATGTTTTGGTATGCCTTGGGCTGTTCTAATAGTGCCAAAATCATCTTTATAGCTAAGTACCTTTGTATAATAGTCTAGAACTTCTTTGTGTTGTTCCAACCAATCCATCCCAATAATCATATTGTAAGATCCTAGTGGTAGGATGTTTAGATTGGTACTTATATTTTGACCATCTAAGATGAACTCAAAATCAGAATAAAGTCAACTACTTTCCTTTTACTACTTGTTGTTAGTTGTACAAGCCATGATTTTGCATGCTTCAGTTTCTTAAGTTTATTTGACTCTACTACATCAGGGGTAATATAAATTAACGCAGCTCCAGTGTCAATTAAAACAAAAATTTGAGTGTCATTGATTTTACCTTCAATTTCTACCACCGAGGACTAGTGGTCAGCTTGTCGACCATCTATGGCTGCATTTATCCGATGCAGGATTCTTCCCATGTCTCCCACTATTGAGGCTTCCTGCAAATTATGAACACCCGTTCTGTTTGCTGAAATTAAACATGGATAGTTCCTCCTTAGATGAGGTTCTCCACATTCCCATCACTTTAGTGGCTCACGGGAGATATCCCCAAATTTTTTTGTTCCTAAATTTACCGGTTTTCCACTGCCTTGTGTATTCGGATGGTTGGAGTAAAAATCCTTTCTTGGAAATCTTTTTGCGGCACTCCAATACAGAGATGGCTAGTATCCCTTCTTCTGCTGGTTCATTTGATCTTGTTTCTTATCCTTCCATGCGTTGGGAAACTCCACTCGTTGTTTGAACTGGTCATATCACATTCTTTCTTTCCTGAATACTTCACTCAAGTATTTGGGGTTGTCGAACTCAATTATGTCCCTGTAGAACTGTGGTAAAAAACTTAAGAATCGATGGATTTTTACCTTATCGTCCCGGATGTATGGTACGAACCATAGCAGCTCCAGGAATTTTTTTATAGGGTCCTCCATTGACATCTATCCGAGTCGTAGCTCATAGAATTATTTCGTTTTCTGTTCATAATACCTTTCCGAAAGGTACTATTTTTTGAAATACTTCTTAAAGTCACACCATTCAAACTATTTCTCCTTCAGGACCTTCACCAATTTCAGGTCTTGCCACCAAATGTTGGCCTTCCCTTTCAGATTGTAGATGGCCATTCTAACCTTCATATTGTTGGAATAGTTGTAGATTTGAAAGTATTTTTTGATGTCCAAAAACCATGCATCAGCTTTTTCTCCTGTCCTAGATTCTCCATCAAAGATGGCTGGTTTAATTTTTTTAAATTCTCCTTCAAGGTGGTCCACTTGTTTTATTTTCCTGTCTGTTTTAGATTTGTCTTTGGCTGAAGGTGTTCCTTCTGATGGACTGTCTCCTTTTTTTGTTTCTATCCCAGATTTCTTGGAGGCCCTTCTTCTGACCTCTTCATTGTGGTTATCGTCCTTTGGGATTTTCTTGGTTACTATGCTGCGCAACAGGACTTCATTTATCTCTTGTTGTTCCTGTTGTGCCTTCTTCAATTTCTCATTGTCTTCTTTGAAAACCTACAGCTCAACAATAAGATTCCTAATTTTTTCCAGTACTTTCGTAGGAGATCTTCTGTCACTATTATGCCTTGGGTCTCCATGAGGTTCATGTTCTCGATTTTCTTCCATCCCAATTTCTGCATCATTCTAAGCTGCCATGATTAACACGAAACATAAAAGTTTTATGTTTGTAACAAAGAAGGTTTTATTAGCTTTGCATAAGTAAAATATATATGTCAAAGCATCAATGTGGCCCTATTCAAGGCCCAGTGTTGTAAACTCTACTCTGATATCATATGTAATGTACCTCTAATTGACATAATTTTTTTTTTTTTTTTGTGTTTTTCTTTTGGCATATTAACCTCCAGCTTCTCGTTAATAAAAGTTGTAGAATAGGATGTGAAAGTTTACCTTCATTGTAGACTGAATTTCTATCTATTATATGAGGAAAATACTCTATTAAAACCGACTTCATACTTTATAAGGTGGGATGTCAAAAGGTTACAATACCTTTCAACACATATATTTCTTTATAAATTTTAAGACTACTTATACCTATATTAACTTGCGTACACTGTTTATTAGGATTTGAATCCCAATCTCCTTAAAAAAAAAGGATTTTCAGGTTGTGTGCAAGTGTATAACGTTGCACTGTCGTAAAGAATACCCATCAAGCTTTGCAAACATTGAGAGTTAAGATTTTGGTGTGACTCATATCAATTCATAGTTAGTGGTATTAATTTTCCAAAGACCGATTCGATGAAACGAATTTCCCTTAAGTCTTGGGTGTGGTCATACGTTTGTAGTCATCTGACTTAAGGTTTTAAAATCAGACAAGTCTAACGCATAATTCCTATGCAACTAACTCATAATTAAAGGGTCGTTCCATCGATAGAGAAGAGGGAAGGGTAAGTTAACTGAACGAGTTAGTTTTGTGACCAAAACGCTTACAACTGGTCGAACGCGATATGCATATCATTAATCTTGTATCTTGGTTGGTAAGGGAAGGAAAGTTAAGGCTATGTTCCTTTGTTTAATGAGGGTCCTGCTCGCACCAGCCTTGATGACTCTCCACCTGGCCTTCCCTACTCCCAATGTGCCAACTCTGTCTGAGCACATGGCCCAACGTCCTTTGGCATTTACTCTTGTAGTACACTCTTCACTTAGAGTTGGGCGAGCTCTTACCTGTCATTGTGACTTCTCGAGATAACCATAGCGGCTCTGTGGTGGCTCTTTTGGGTGAGGAGAAAAATGTGCACTGGAGGTCGTTGTTTATCCCTTCCAGTGGACCTGACCCATTTACCTGGTATGATTTTCCTTTCCTATTATGAATTTGTTATGCAATTTAAAATCAGAGACGTATAGGTCTGGTGTTCCCAATCGGTGAAGGGCCATTTTTCCTTTCAGTTTGTTCACTAGTTTTTCGTGTATTTCCTTTCGATGTACCGAGAATGGGGCAGTCCTTATCACTCTGTCTCCTCACTCTCAAATCTTAGATATTCGTCGGATTAGCCCCTTGGTAAAATATATTAAGGTGTCTAGTATTGCCCGCGATCACTCTACTTCACGCTCTTAGCCGGTGGTTACAGGACGAGACCAGGATCAAAATATATGCGGGTTTTTGTCCTTGTGTTAAAAGGGTTAGGGTACTTGTGCGTGAAAATTCCTTTGCTCCTAGACTTTCCTTTGCAATGGTTGCATCCTTCTGTTTGGAATTTCGTTCGGTCCCTTAGTTCCATCTTCAATGAAGTCATAGTCATTACGTATTGGGTAAACAAAAGCCAATACTACTTAGAGATACTCGTTCCCAATTCCTAGAATAAAACTTACGGTATATGTCTTTTGAATAAAAGCTTCAGTGAGTAATTTTTATAAGGTTAATGCTTCCGTCGAATAATAGTCTGCACCAACAATTTTTTTTTTCTTGTATTGGTAATTCCAACTGTTGCGAGGTGACCTCGTAGGGGTCTGACCCTATCACGCCCTTTGTTGACTGTTTGCTCACATTAATTTCTATAGTCTTGTTTTGGGGAGGGTTGCAGAGTTCAAAGTTTGGGTTAATATCTTGATTCAAAACTGGCCTTCATCACAACTCGATATACTTGTCTATTTAATACAGAAGACAATACCGTTATCTAAATTGCTATGTTAAATCTGTTGTAATTGCATTTTTATTTTGTTAAAATTTGTTTTCGTTCATAGTACTAATCACTAATGGTGGGATTTCCTGATGTGAGGACCCATCAGAGACTTGTTACGCGCTTCTCCCACAGCCTGGATGTCCATCCAGGAGACTATCGATAAAGAAAGAAAAGGGTGAGGCCACCAAATCGGAAGTTAAGTACTCTCTAATATATTTCATTAATAGTAATTATATGTTGCTATTCTATTACTTCCCGTGAGCATTACTAATTCTCATAATTGATAACGCTTTCAGGCCTGGGTACCCGCAATGATTTCAGAGCCTCCTCTTCGTCTTTGATAAAAATGTATTCGAGTTCTTTTACTGTTAACCACTCAGGAGACCCCACAAAGCAGGGTTATCAATTTTGATTTGTAGGCGTTAGATAAGGTACTTGGTTTCCACAGTAGTTTGGCAAGAGGGAAAGTTTGTGTAACCTTGATTTTAGGTTCGAGAGTCAAGAATAATGATAATTTGAAGGTTTTTCCTACGGAAATTTCTTTCCGGTTGAACTGAACACTGTAAGGTTTTTTGTATCAAGTAACTCATTTCACTGTTTCATATGTATCTTAGATTGGCACTTGGTCTTTAAGGCCGTCGCTTCAATATTTTTCTTTAAATCTCTGTATGATTCAAAACTTACAATTATAAAAGGTTTCAGAGGGATTATCTATATATTGAAGGACTGTTTTCTTAAAAAGAAATTTTCTTTCTTTTTCTCAGGCGTCTCGTATTATCATGATGGATCTTAAATATTCCTATTTTCTTTACTGTTGAAAGAATTTAGGGACAGGGTTTAACCGAGTCGAGTATTAAGATATGACTTGTGGTTGTTTACTTATTTACATATATTTTTATGAATCGATATGAACAGACTTACGGATCTATGTTTGTGACTATTCTCTTTAGACGTTTTTACTGTGTGGGGTAAATCTATCTTCCTAGTAATAGTTTGCACTTTCAAATTCAAGATGCGTAAACCGGGGTTTGATAAATACCCATTGTCATTTCTAAAGCATACAATTTTAATTCTAGTGATAATACATAAGAATATAGGTGTATATATTCTCGACTTGATCCTATTTTCTTTCAAATTCATAGGTTTGTAAAAAAAAATGAACTTTGTGTATAAGTTCTCGCAACAAAAATAACGATTTACAATTTATAAAGACTTGTAGAAATACATCAATTTATATGGGCAGATTTTGCCAAGGATTATTTAATCCATACCAATATTAATAATCACACTACAACTATGACTAAATCATTCAATAGAAGATGGGAAATAATTTGATTGAATTTTAATAAATACATCACATCAGATATAAGGTCAATCACGCAGAGAGGGATAGGAGACATATCTGAACCAGTTAGTGGGAAGGAAAAGGGAACAACCATGTTCCCCCCAACCGTAGAATAGGGTAATCAAAATCACTTGCCCCAATTCACCCCCTAGCCTGACCATGAAGCCATGTGGGAGAACTTGGAAACTCTTCCTCCGCAATGTCCTTCAGTTCCATCCCATTCCTCTTGCCTCGCACTCATTCCGTAGTGTTCATAACAACAAAGGAAAAAAAATCATTAGTCTCTTTTCTAGCATACTTGGCAGCGTCTTGCCTCCTCCCATATGCTATCTATCAAACCAAGTCTCTTTTCCCAAGTCTTTTTTCCCTCCGTTGGGGATTTTGGCAGCTTTCTAAATCCCTGATTTTCAAGGGCTGCTAGTGGCCAAATCCATGATTTTCCACTTGTAATAATCAACCCAGAGGTGTTTCCAACATGTTCCCCACTCATGGAGTCATGGTCAGTTGATTTTAACATGGTTGTTCCATTTGTCCTCCTGCAATCAATATAAAATATTATGTTTTCATAACAGTGTCATAGTCAACTAGTTAGTTGGGTCAAATCAAATCCCTTCCCAACAGTCATAATAATTAATTACAATTATTAAATTCGAAATTCGAAATTGCCATAAATTACAAAAAATTTCCAAATTCGAATTTACTAAAAACGGAATGAATTTCCAGCAAATTTAAATTTCAAATATATTTTATTTTTGGCGATGTCATAGCCAACCCCAACAGTTTTACAAGAAATACCATTTCCCATAAACACTACACCCTCATCAACAGATTGGTAATAAATGAACCAATTTCTATGTGAGCACATGTGGTGGGAGGCACCTAAATCTAACTTTCTTCTTCTTGATATTGTAAATTACTAGAAAAGATAAAACTTGATTAGTCATACCTGAATTTGTTACAGCCAAATTTTCTTCCTTCGTAGAGTTATCCTCATATTCCTTTCTCTTCCAACAATATTTCTTGAGATATCTTGTTTTTCCATAGTACCAACATTTTTTTTTACCGTTTCTATGGCTTGACTTAGATCGAGAAAAACTTCTCTCATTCTGCTCTTTAGTTCGACCTCTGGCCAGCATCGCCTCTAAAGTTGAGGTTTCTTTACTAGATTTTCTCTTCATCTCCTCAATGAACAAAGCTCCCACAATAGAGTCATAATATAAAACATCAGCTGAGCTAAAGCTAATAGAGGTGACTAGATTATCTGAAGACTCAGGCAACAAACACAATAGTGTAATAGCCTTATCTTCATCTTCAAATTTAACTTCCATACTAGTCAATTGAACTATAAGGGTATTGAAGGTATTTAAATGGTCAACAATGCTTGTACCTTCTTCATCCGCAAACTGTACAACTGTCTCTTCAAGAAGACTTTTTTCATCAAGGACTTCATCATATGTAGACTACCTACACTTTCTTGATAAGAATGATGTTGTATCCTCACCTACGATATTAAACAAAAGATCATCCGCCAGACATAAACGAATGGTACTAAGAGATTTTGCATCCATATCTTCACATTCATCATTCGTCATGGATCTTGGTTTCTTTGACTTGTCTGCCAATGCTTTTTGGAACCATTGTTGGACCAGTAAATCCTGCATCTTGAGCTTTGAGAGCTCAAAGTTGTTTTTACCACTCAACTTTTCAACTTCAAAATTTGAACTCTCCATCTTAGCCATTATCACAAAAACCTCCTAGTACCCAAATCATTGCTTATAATAACAAAAACCTTTTAAATATGGAAGATTAATAGTGTTGACCAAAAATGTTTAATACAAGGTTTAATTAAAAAAACATTTTTACCACCCTCACTTTTTATTAAAAAATAAAATTCATAAAAGAAAAAACCTTTTACAAAACATCCACCCACCTGAATTTATGCTTTTTATATAATATCATATAATATAAATTCACCTTTTCATTAAACCTCCACCCGTACAAATTTAATACCTTAAACTTTTCAAAAAAGAGACCATACCATAAATTAGTTTCACTCCATTAAAAAACATGTGAGTTAGTTTCAGGATTTTGATTTTAAAAGGAGTCGTTGCACCTCACGCTACTACTAGAGTGTGGTGAGTCAGCATCTACTGATACATTTGGAGTGCGGTGATTTTGAAATATCTATGCGTTGTTTCTCAATCCTAAACTGCAGCAATTTCCGTTTTTTTGCATCAGCGTAAGTTCAAGTAATAAGATGTCGCACCCTTTGAGAGGAGGGACATGCGACGATGTAGAAATAGACGCACCTTACACAGTTGTTGCTTCTCCTCCGAAATTTGATGCCATCGATATCTCTCCTCCAACCAGCTCTAATACCACTTGTTAGAATTGCAAATGCGGAAAACACATATCACTTATGATAATTAACAATCACACAAATAAGAAACTCACCCAAACGTTGGACTACTTCCACCAAGCATAGGCATCCATTATCTTCTTATTCATATCATGGAGTCTTATTATTCAAATCATGTTGTCTTATTATTCAGATCATTGGGGTCTTATTATTCAGATCATGGAGATTACAACAGACTAGCGAGTTCTCACTCTATCTCTCTCTGCCTCTACGAGCTTAAATGTATTTATATACATTTACGAGAAACTGATTATTAAATGAAATCCCTATCCATATTCTAACTTGGTCTATTTTAGTTGCAACCGATGCAGAATAATAGGATCCAAATCCATCCTTGAAAGAATTCGTTGTCACAAAATCCCAACAAATTCTATTATCTTTGACTGCCTGAACTGATCATGTTTTGTGAAGAAAGTATAGTATTGAAGACCCTAAAAGCTTCAAGCCACCACAATTAGAAGTTCCCAACTTATCGATGGACTTCTGGTTTAGCCAGTCAATAGAAACTCCTTATGCTCTTCTGTCTATCCCCTCACCATTCCATATTCCATTATGGCAGTATACCTGCTTTATAAAGTGATTAGTAATATAAAGTCTTTGGTTAGATAATTCAATTATATAGGTCTTTTAGCTAATTCACATGTCTCTTACACTCTCTATGAATCCAATTGTTTTCTTCCCCAAAAATTCCACTCTTACACTCTCTATGAATCCAATTGTTTTTTTCCCCAAAAATTCCACTGATATGCGATGTTAAACCTGATTTTACGGGATCAAATATTATGGCGTGACTCCACGTAGTTTATAATGTAGAATTTGTTAAATATAATGTAACATCAATAGGTTGACTGTACACTGCCAACTATCCTGGCCAGATGTAATTTCTATTCTTGTTTTTCTTGAGCCTATTTAGCTCAGCTATTTCCCCTTTCTAGATGTCTTCTTCATGTACTCATTTTTTACTCTTCTTCTTACATTCTAATATACTGTTTTCTGATCTATTCTTTCTCTCTGCATTTCTTGCTTCACAATTTATCATGGTATCAGAGCTTCAGTAGTAAGCCTCTTCACACAAGGATGGGAAAGAAACACGATCATCAAACAGAGCAGAACTTACATGGATCACGAGAGATAGCTTCAAATAATTTTCACAAAGCTTGGAAAGTTGTTCGTAAGACTCTCAAAAGATCAGCGTAAGAAACTCATGCAAGGAAGAAGAGCGTTGCACGCTCAAAAGGCCGAGGTAGCAGAGCGTACAATGCTAGAAAGTTCGAGGAGAAGAAACATGAGAAGGAAGAAATATTAAAGAATCGTGAAAAGTTCAGGATTCGTCAAAGATTCACGAAGAAAACCTATAGAAGGAAAAAACTTTGAAGATTTCAAGAATATTTGTTCAAATTTGTCAATTCTTTGCAGAGAACAGAATACTTCAAAGAATTCGTGTAATTCTTTCAAATCTTTGAAAGAATCATGAATTTTTCTTTCGCCGAAAAAAATTCCTTCAAATGTAGCAAAGATCGCGTCTAAGGAGCAAAGAACAACTATCATAGCAGAAATATCCGTCCTCCGAAAAGATCTGAGGCGGAAATCCAGTTTAGAAGGGACGAGGAGAGTGTAGAAAAGGCGAAATAATTTCACCCGTTAGATCTTGCATAGAGGACCAAAAGTTGTTGGATCAACGAGAAAGTGCATGAGGTTTCGTCCTCTGGAGCGCATAGGAAAAATTTCGACTTGCGAAGTCACGAAATCATTTGAACTGTCCATCAAGGGACATGTGGCGAGATCTTGGCAATTCGCTAACTCGCAAGGTGTAAAGGTCAGAAGACTGCCGTGAGAAATCAAGAATCGCGAAATCCTGAAAGGAAAGGCCATCGACATTTTGGGAATCGACTTTTTGGGAGTCGAGACACCAAGAGGTCGTGCGTTTGAGTCACGAAACCTTGAAAGGGACTGCGGTCATATCAAGAGAGGTCATGTGGACCATCGGTATAGCCCAAGGGGCTAACTGAAGTTAAATCCATTTCGACAAATTGACATCTCGGTGTTTGTGGTTTCAGAAACTTTGGGACAAGATTTCTAAACTCGTGAAATAACGAATCGAAAAATCCCGAAGCGATCTAGACCGTTAGATCATTGGAAGATCTTGACTGTTGAATTTCCCAAAGATGAAATTTCGGAAGTTCGCATACCGGGATTCCAAAGGACCCAGGATCATCTCAACAAAACCACCAAAGTTCCAAAACGCGAAATCCAGAAAAGGCGTTAGCGCCAACATATTTCGGATTTCGACAAATTGAGGGACAAAGAAGCAGCGAAGGCATCGCGATTCTCCGATTCGCGAAAAGCCAACAACGCTTTAACATTTAGGCGTGTGGTCACATTGAACGAATACTAAGGGCCAATCCAAGGTTGTTAACCCCTCTTCGACGTTTCGGCGATCGGAAGCTGGGGAGACAAGAATTTGGAGAACTCATATAATGAAGTTGCGAAGTCAGAATCGTGAAGCCAAAACTCGTGAAGTCGAAACTCACAAAATCTTGAATCACTAAGTTCTGAAATCACTGCAAGAAAGATACAAACCTGGTTTTACACGCGGGAAACAAGTAAATATGAATTTTTCCTTCTTTTTTGTTCAAATTCTTGAAATATGGAACCAACTCAGGGTTCGATTCTTCTTGGATTGAACTATGAGTTTTGGTCTCTTCAGATGAGATCATTCTTGCAAGCACAAGAGTGTTTGGATCTAGTGTATCATGGATATGTGGAACCAGATCCAGTAGACCTTGCCGCCATGACAAACCAACAGAAAATTGCTCAGGAAACTCAAAGAAACAGAGAAAATAAAGCTAAATTTTGGATTCAAAATTCTGTGGATGACTCAATTTTTTCAAAAATCATAGACGCTAGTACCTCAAAACAGGCCTGGGGAATCTTTCAATCTTCCTATCAAGGAAATGACAGGGTCAAAATGGTTTAACTGTAGACCCTGAGGACGCAATTCGAGACTCTAAGGATGACAGAGTCTGAAAGTGTGGATCAGTTCATGACCAGATTCATGGGAATCGTGAACCAGATCAGATTGACCGACGAAACCATCACTGATCAACGCATTGTTTAGAAAGTCCTCATAAGTTTACCCAAGAAATTTGAAATGGTTGTAACAACAATCCTTGAATCCAAGGATCTATCAAGTTTTTCAATAGATGAATTAATTGGTTCTCTGGTGACACATGAGAGCAGACTGCATCTCACAGATGAGTCAATCTCCAATGCTTTCAAAACTCAATTCTTCTTCAGCAAAGGGAGAGGCAGAGGAAGAAGCAGAGGTCACCAAGGAAGAGGGAACAATCAAAGTAACCCTCCCTCCAGTGGAGGTAACAGACAACAATATCTGAATCAAAATTTTCAAGGTCAAAGACAACAACAAAAAAATTAACATCAGAATTCCAAGCCTCAAAGAGGCAGAGGGAGAATATCAAATGACAAAAAAAGCATACAATGTTATTACTGCAAAAAGTATGGGCACTATGAATCTGAATGCAGGAAGAAACAAGCATATCATCTCTCAGGCAGAGCACATGTGTCAAATAATATGGGAGAAACCTCAGGAGGGATGTTTCTATCATGCCACAAGACTGAAGAACAACCTAAAGATCTTTGGTTGCTGGACAGTGGATGCAGCAATCACATGACACGTAACAAATGATTACTTTCATGCATTGATTCTTCAATCTCATCTGATATTACACTTGGAAATGATTACTTAGTCAAATTTAAAGGAAAATGAATTGTTCCTATTCTTACTAAACAAAATGTCAAGAAAGACATAAACAATGTCTATCATGTTCCAGATCTGAAACATAATTTGCTAAGTGTAGGACAACTCATTGAAGATGGCTATAAGGTAGTTTTTGAGGGAGCATCTTGCAAAATATATGACAAAAACCCCAACAGAAAATTGATTTCTGAAATCCATATGACTCTGAATAGGATGTTTCCCCTTACCCTCAGAACTGCAAATCCGATTCAACCATATGCACAAAGTGCATCAGCCCTGAATGAAACTATGGTTTGGCATACAAGATTTGGACATATACCCTTTCAGAGTCTATGTCTTCTTCAGAAGAACTCCATGGTCAAAGGTCTTCCTATCTTTAAAGAGCAAATTCCCCCATGTGAGTCTTGCATACCTGGAAAACATAAGAGAACTAGTTTTCCACAGTCTTCCAATCAAGCCAAACAACATATTGAACTTGTCCACACTGACCTATGTGGACCAATGCAAACAAAGTCAATAGGTGGTAGCTTTTACTTTCTAACGTTTATTGATGATTTCAGTAGAAAAATCTAGATCTATTTTCTTAGACACAAGTCTGAAACTTTTGAAAAATTCAAAGAATTCAAGGCAGAAGCTGAAAAATAGAGTGGAAAATATATCAAAGCACTCAGGTCATATGGAGGAGGAGAATACAACTGTAGAGAATTTGCAAATTTCTACAAATCACAAGGCATTAGCATGCAAACAACAACCAGGTATACTCCACAGCAGAATGGAGTGGCTAAAAGGAAAAATCAGACAATAATGAATATGGAAAGAACACTTCTTAAAGAGAAAAGTTTGTCAAATAATTTTTGGACTGAAGCAATAGCATGCTTAGCTTATCTCTTGAACAGATATCCAACCACAAGTCTAAAGATAAAAGTCCTCCAAGAAGCATGGAGTGGGACAAAGCTAAATGTTGCACATCTAAGGACATTTGGATGCATAGCATACGCTCACATACCTTCCGAATTAAGGAAGAAATTGGATGATAGAAGTGATAAATGTATATTGACTCGATATAGTGAAACATCTAAATCTTATAGGCTTTACAATCCAATCTCCAAGAAACTAATTCTTAGGAGAGATGTAAAATTTCTGGAAAATCAATTCTGGGATGATTCAAACAATCAACAAATGGATAGTCAAAACACTTTGATGCCTAGTGATGAAAACACAGAAAATTCAGGGCAGCAAGTACCTCAAACTATTCTTCCAAGATTGCAGGTAGAAAGACAACATGAACACTCATAGGATACCTCAACTTCTAGCAGAGATTCATCCTCTGAAATTCAAAATCAAAGAACTCGAAGTTTGACAGAAATCCATTAGCAGTTGGATGACTTTGAACAACACAACCTTTTTGCTTTAATGTCATGTCAACCTACATCTTTTAAGGAAGCAGCTAAGGAGCCGCATTGGGTTCAAGCCATGAACCAAGAAATTGACTCCATTGAGAAAAACAAGACATGGGATCTTATTGATT
>SNQJ01S0004953.1:278346-297520 GCA_010110895.2 Picea sitchensis | reverse complement strand
GAAAGTAAAAAGGGCCCTTCACCGATTGGGAACACCAAACCTATACATCTCTGATTTTAAATTGCATAATAGATTCATAATAGGAAAGGAAAATATTACCAGGTAAACGGGCCGAGTCCAATGGAAGGGCTGAACAACGACCTCCAGTGCACATTTTTCTCCTCACCCAAAAGAGCCACCACAGAGTTGCTATGGTTATCGCAAAAAGTTACAATGGCGAGGAAGAACTTTCCCAACTCTAAGTGAAGAGTGTACTACAAGAGTAAATGCCAAAGGATACAGGGCCATGTGCTCGGACAGAGTTGGCACATTGGGAGTAGGGAAGGCCAAGTGGAGAGTCATCAAGGCTGGTGTGAGCAAGACCCTCATTAAACATAGGCACAGAGCCTTAACTCTTTCTAGCAGATACTTTCCTTCCCTTACCAAACAATATACAAGATTAATGACAATCATATCACTTCTGACCAGTTGTAAGCGTTTTGGTCACAAAACTAACTCGTTTAGTTAGCTTACCCTTCCCTCTTCTCTATCGATGGAACAACCCTTTAATTACGAGTTAGTTGCATAGGACTTATGCATTAGACTTGTCTGATTTTAAAACCTTAAGTCGAATGACTACAAATGTATGACCATGCCTGAGCCTTAAGGGAAATTTGTTTCAGCGAATCAGTCTTTGACAAATTAATACCACTTACTACGACTTGATATGAGTCACACCAAAATCTTAACTCTGAACGTTTGCTAAGCTTGATGGGTATGCTTTATGATAGTGCAACATTGTACACTTGTGCACAACATGAAAATCATTTTATTTTAAGGAGATTTGGATTCGAATCCTAATAAACATCGTACGCAAGTTAATATAGGTATAAGTAGTATTAAAATTTATAAAGAAATATATGTGTTGAAAGGTATTGTAACCTTTTGACATCCCACCTTATAAAGTATGAAGTTGGTTTTAATAGAGTATTGTCCTCATATAACAGATGGAACGTCGGTCTACAATGAAGGTAAACTTTAACATCCTGTTATAGAACTTTTATTAACGAGAAGCTGGAGGTTAATGCGCCAAAAGAAAAGCACACAAAAAAATAAAAAAATTATGTCAATTAGAGGTACATTACATATGGTATCAGAGCAGAGTTTACAACACTGGGCCTTGAATAGGGCCACATTAACGCTTTGACATATATATTTTACTTATGCAAAACCAATAAAACCTTATTTGTTACAAACATAATACTTTTTTGTTTCATGTTAATCATGGCAGCTTAGAATGATGTTGAAATCTGGATGGAAGAAAATCGAGAACAGGAACCTCATGGAAACCCAAGGCATAACAGTGACGGAAGCTCTCCTACAGAAGTACTAGAAACAATGAATAATCTTATTGTTGAGTTGCAGGTTTTCAAAGCAGACAATGAGAAATTGAAGAAGGCACAACATGAACAACAAGAGATAAACGAACTCCTGCTACGCAACATAGTAACCAAGAAAATCCCAAAGGACGATAACCATGACAAAGAGGTTAGTAGAAGGGCCTACGAGAACTCTGGGATAGAAACAAAAAAATGATATAGTTCATCGGAAGGAAAACCTTTAGCCGAAGACAAAACTAAAACAGACAGAAAAAGAAAACAAGTGGACCACCTTGAAGGAGAATTTAAAAAAATTAAACCAACCACCTTTGATGGAGAATCTCAGACAGGAGAAGAAGCTGAGGCATGGTTGTTGGACATCAAAAAATACTTTCAAATCTACAACTATTCCATCAATATGAAGGTCAGAATGGCCATCTACAATCTGAAAGGGAAGGCCAACATTTGGTGGCAAGACCTGAAATTGGCCAAGGGCTTGAAGGAGAAATAGTTAGAATGGTGTGACTTTAAGAAGTATTTCAAAAAACAATACCTTTCTGCAAGCTATTATGAAAGGAAAACAAAATAATTCTATGATCTACGACTCAAAAAGATGTCGATGGAGGACCTTATAAATAAATTCCTAGAGTTGCTAAGGTTCGTACCATACATCGAGGAGGATAAGGTAAAAGTCCAGCGATTCTTAAGTTGTTTACCACAGGCCTACAGGGACAGAATTGAGTTCGACAACGAATGTGCTATGACCAGTACAAACAAAAAGTGGAGTTTCCCAAAGCCTGGAAGGATAAGAAACAATATCAAATGAACTAGCGGAAGAAGGGATGCTAGCCAACTCTGTATCGGAGTGCCGCAAAAATATTTCCAAGAAAGGATTTTCACTCCAACCATCCGAATACACAAGGCGGTGGAGAACCGGTAAATTTAGGAACACAAAAGTTTGGGGATATCTCCCGCAAGTCACTAAAGTGATGTGAATGTGGAGAACCTCATCTAAGGAGGAACTCTCCACATTTAATTTCAGCAAACAGCACCGGTGTTCATAATTTGTGGGAAGCCTCGATAGTGGGAGACATGGGCAGAAGCCTGCATTGGATAAATGCAGCCATAGATGGTCGACAAGCTGACCACCAGTCCTCAGTGGTAGAAATTGAAGGTAAAATCAATGACACTCGAATTTATTTTTTAATTGACCCTGGAGCTATGTTAAGTTATGTTACCCCTGATGTAGTAGAGTCAAATAAACTTAAGAAATTGAAGCATGCAAAATCATGGCTTGTACATCTAGCAACAGATACTAAAAGGAAAATAGTTGACTTTATTTTGATTTTGAGTTCAGCTTAGATTGTCAAAATATAAGGACCAATCTGAACATCCTACCACTAGGATATTACGATATGATTATCAGGATGGATTGGTTGGAACAATACAAAGAAGTACTAGATTGTTATACAAATGTACTTAGCTATAAAGATGATTTTGGCACTGTTAGAACAGCCCAAGGCATACCAAAACCTATATCAGTCCGACAAGTTTTAGCGATGCAACTCAAGAAATGTATTAGAAAGGGATGTCAAGTTTATGCCATCCAAGTGACGAATCTATTAGAAAAAGAAGACAAGCCAAAGTTAGAAGACTTTGTTGTCCTACGTGAATTCAGAGACATGTTTTTGGATGAGATATCAGAATTACCTCCTAGAAAAGAAATAGACTTCTTCATAGACCTACTACACAGTTCAGCCCCTATCTCAAAAGCACCCTACCGAAAGAGTCTACCAGAACTGACAGAATTAAAAATACAATTACAGGAATTGTTGGACAAAGAGTATATGAGACCGACTGTCTCACCATGGGGGGCACCAGTCCTCTTTGTGAAAAAGAAAGACGGTACTCTAAGACTATGTATTGATTATAGACAACTGAACAAAATGACTATTAAGAACAAATACCCCTCACCAAGGATAAATGACCTGTTCAATCAAGTTGATGGGGCCAATATCTTTTCAAAGTTGGATTTACAATCCGGTTATCATCAAGTTAGGATAAAGGACGAGGACATAAACAAAATATTTTTTCGAACAAGATATGGAAACTATGATTTTGTAGTCATACCTTTCGGACTCACTAATGCACCAGCCACATTTATGTGCTTGATGAAGAGCATTTTCAGTCAGTACTTAGACAAGTTCGTAGTAGTATTTATCGACGATATTCTGGTCTATTCTAAAACGGAGGAGGAACATGATGAACACTTAAGAATAGTTTTGAAAACATTAAGGAAACACAAACTATATGCAAAATTAGATAAATGTGACTTTTATAAAAAAGAAATACAGTATTTAGGACATGTCATTTCCTCAGAAGGTATTGTCATAGACCTGGAAAAGATAAAATCCATTATGGAATGGCCAATACCTAATTATGTGGCAGATATCCGGTCATTCATGGGAATCACCGGATATTATCACAGATTTATAGAAGGGTTTTCCAAGATAGCCTACCCTATCACATCATTACAAAAGAAAGGGACCAAGTTTAACTGGTCAGAGAAGTGTCAAGACAGTTTTAAAAAACTGAAGGAATTATTGACAACTGCACCCATATTGAAGGTAGCAGACCCAGATAAATACTTCACCATATGTGTTGATGCAAGTAAAGAAGGACTAGGTGGTGTCTTAACTCAGGAAGGACACGTTATTTGTTATGAGTCTCAGAAATTAAAAGAACACGAGCGAAATTATGTCACTCATGACTTAGAATTGGTAGCGGTAATACACGCCTTAAAAATGTGGCGACACTACATAATCGGCAGAAAATTTCTACTATTGACGGATAATAGTGGGGTGAAATGTCTATTTAACCAACCAGATCTTAATCCAAGACAAGCAAGATGGCTAGACTTCTTGAGCGAATTCAACTTCGAGGTCAGACATATCAAGGGTAAGGAAAATAAAGTAGAAGGGTTTAGGTTTTAGGGTTAAGGAAAATAAAGTAGGAGGGTTTAGGGTTTAGGGGTAAGGAAAATAATATTAAAATATATTAATAATATACTAAAATTATTATTTTAGAATAATATATAAATTTATTTTATATAAAAATATCAAATTTCTTAATATAATAATTTCAAAATAAATAACATACTACTAAAAAAGAATTAGCAAAAATATATATTCATTATGATATTTTTTTAAGGGAAAATTAAAAATATTCTCCATAGAAGTCCTTCAAAGCCTTTAGTAGATGGTCTCATGTGAAAGGAAAATTAAAAATATTCTTCATACAGGATCTTCAAAGCCTTTAGTGGAGGGTCTCATGTGAAAAGGAAAATTAAAAATATTATTCATAGAAGATCTTCAAGGCCTTTAGTGGAGGGTCTCACTCACATGATCCTAAGAATCCCTTTCTAGAAAACCCGAAGAAGACGTAAACATGTGTTGAATAACCTTTTGTAAAGCTTCTAGGAAGAATAGATGGGTTCAATTCACTCTTTTAACTTCTCGATGTCTAAAGAAGAGTTGAATATTTGAAGTGAATAAAGTTTGAAGTTATGTACCAACTTCGAAACAATTATGACGTGAGCAATGGATTCAATGGAGACTTGGTATGGTGCTTCTAGCAATGTAGCGTTGAGTGGGAAGCATGATTCTTAATCACAACATGAGTGACCTTTGACATTGAGAAAACATGTGTGCAATTGGAGTTCCATCACAGTATTGAACATTTTATGCATATAGGTTACACATGAAAATGCTAACAATTATTTAGTTTTATTATGTGGAGAATACACATACTTAACATTCTTTTAAATTTTTATTTGATTTTTGGTTTGTTGGTTAGAAATGTGTTAGGGATCCCACTCACTAGATTTTTGGGTGTCTATTGCATATGACATCTTGAGGGCATCCTTGTCTTTCAAGTTGGATATGGGCAACATTAGAGTATTTTGAGAACTAGTTATGAGTCTTGGGGCCCTTGACATAGTGATCGAAGGAAACATGGTGATTGGAACATAAAGTAATTTTTTTGGAATACATAGATTTTAAAAACACCTCAAACAACCACAGAAGGCCTTTCAAAGGTATCCATTCATTTGACTAGGGATATGGGTGCTATTAGGGATTTTTTATACTAGGTACATAAGTATTTGGGTTAAAGACATATTTTAAGGGAGGAAACCTAGTTCTTACACCATAAAGGAAGATTCTAAGCAGCAAAGTTGAAAAATCACACCATGATCTACTACACATGACCTCCTAAGAATATACTTACCCTTGGAGTGGGTATATTAACGATATTATCGAGTTTTTATAATGAGGTATGGTCTTAGGGTCTCAGATATAGTTAGGGGGAGGAACCCAAGTCTTAGACCACAAATAAAGATTATATAAATTAAGTATCAACAAATAAACATGACCTTCGAAGGGGATATTTGGCCTCCAAGTGGAGTTATGTGCATTGTTATATTTTTTTAGCATAAGTTATGGGGCAAGGATTCCTCAACATGTTGAAAAGAAGAACATTTTTCTTTATTCCTTTAAGGAATATTTAATACATCTAAGGCCAATATGAACACCTCAACCCACTCGCATGACCTCCCAAGTGTATTATTTGTCTCTTAGTGGGAATATTTCAACTATTAGGGTTTTCGAAGAAGTAGGCGTCAGTTTGAATACTTTGACCAAGGTAAAGTGATGCAACTTGCCCATTATGCCTAAAACGTAGCTTATGAGGATCAATATCCATGAGTGACTCCTCAAACCACCATAAATGATCCATATTTCAGATATTTATCCTTCGAGTTGCAATATGGACACCATTATAATTTGTTCAATGCTAAGAATAGGTTGTCAAACATTAGAAATGGTTAAGGGAGGAAAATTGATACTTAGGAACTAAAGTGAGCTTCTCACCATCCAACTCCAATAACAACGTGTCAAACCACCACATGTAATGTCTTGAGTTTATCATCTCCCTCTTAGTGGGGATATGGGAACCATTATAATATTTTAAGCTCTAGGTATGAGTCTCATTACCCCGACCATGGTTTGGGGGGAAATTCATGCCTCAAGCGCTAAAGATAGCTTCCAAGGGTGAAATGACATAAATGAGGACTTGTAACTAGATATGAACTTTGTAAGGGATATTCAGCCTTTAAGAGGGGACATGGGATCTATTAGAAGGGTTTTAGCACTATATGTTGGTCACAATTCCTTGACCATTGCTGGAGGATGAAGCCCTAGGATTTGGACATAACTACATATTTTAGGAATCTAGGGCCACAAATTTCATCTCAAACATTGGGTTTTGGGGCCCTAGATATGGTAAAAGTGTGAAACATGAACCTGAGGCCCCAAAGGAATATTATAGATATCTGTTGCCAAGAACGATGCCTGGAACAACCATGCATAGCCACTTGAGGGAATTATTGTTCTATGCATGGGGATGTCGATCGAACTAGCCAGTTTTGAGTGCAGGTATGCGTCCCAAGGCCTTAGAAATAATTCGGGGAACAAGGCCATGCCTTATATCCTAAAGAAATGTTTAAGGCATCTAGATATATGAATAATTTATTCAAGCACCAACCATGACCTAGAGGGAATTGTTGGCCTCTAAGAAAGGATGTTATTTCCATCAAAAGGTTTTGACGATTCGGTATTGGTATCAAGGCCTTGATATGGTTGAGGGGGGGAACCCAAGTCTTATTTGAAGTGCAAATATTGTAATAATCCATGGGAATACATGACAGCTAAAACCACCACAACCAATCAATCAAGTTTTTAGGCAGCTTCTAGGGCTGAAGGGTCATGCATGACACATCAAACAACCATATATGACCTCTTGAGGGGATATTTGTCCTTCAACTAGGGATGTGGGAATTACTAGGATATTCTTAGCACTAAGTATAAGTCTTGGGTGTTTAGACATGATTCAAAGAGGAAACCCATGCCTTAGGTCCTAAAGGAAGCTTCAAGCCATCTAGGTCCAACAATTACATGTGGAACCATAATAATGGACCTTTATGGGGTATGTTAGTCTCTGGATGGGGATAGTTAACATTATGATTTTTTGAACATCAAGTATGAGTCTTTGAATATTGGATGTAGTTAGGGGAAAAAACTAAGAGTTAGTCGTGAAAGGAACCTTCTAGGATTTTGGGGCAAACAATGAGAACTTAAACCATCACAAATGACCTATCGAGGGAATTCCTTACCTCTAAATAGGTTTATATATATAATTAGAATTATTAAGCACTAGGTATCAGTATCAAAACACTAGACATGGTCAAGGGAGGAAAAGTTCACTAAAGGAATATTCTATCCATTGAGGGCCAATAAGGATACCTCAAATAACCAGACATGGCTTGCTGAGGGTATATTTGGCCTCTGATTGGGGATGCTGGTTTCACTAGATAATTTTGAGAAATAAATATGTGCCCCAGGGCCTTGGAAACATTTTAAGGAAGAAGGACATGTATTAGGTCCTAAAGAAATATTTAAGGCATCCAAATCCATGGATAATGCCTCAAAACAACGCACATGAACTCAAGAGGGTATGCTTCGCATTTGATAATGAATGTTAGTTAAATCAAAAGTTCTTGAGCATTCAGTATGGGTTTCAAGGCCTTGTTATGGTTGAGAGGGGGAAACTAAACCCTATCTTAAGTACACACATTTTAGGCATCCAACGCAAAACATGATTCATCATATCACCACACCTGACCTCTTGAGGATTTAGAAAAACCCTATGGATCAAGGGTGATGCATGACATCTCAAACAATTTTTTATGACATCTCGAGGGGAAATTTGGCATTCATGTGGGGATATGAAAATTTATAGGATATTTTGAGCACTAGCTATGGTTCTTGGGTTCATGAAAACGATCAAGAGAAGAAACCAAAGACAACCTCCTCAAGTAATATTTTAGGCATCTAGGACCATCAACGACATGTTGAACCACCACAAATGGCATTTCCAAGATATCCTTGGTATTCAAATCGAGATAGTGATCACTATGATATTTTTAACATTGAGTATAAGTCTTTGGACCCTATGTATGGTTAGGTCAACAAATCCAAGAGGCAGGAAATAAAGGAATATTATAGGCTTCTAGGGCCAATAATGACACCTTAAACCACTACAAATTACCTATCGAGGAAATAACTTTACTCTAACTAAGTATGTACGTAACACTATTAGTTTTGAGTGTTATATACATATGTTGAGGACCTAGGCGGTTTTGAGCAGTAGGTATGTGTCCTAGGGCCTTGGAAATAATATAGGCAAGAAGGCCATGACTTAAGTCCATAAAACTATTTGAGGCATCCATAGCCATGAAAAATGCATTGAAGGACCACACGTCACCTTTGGAGGGTACCTTAGCGAGTAAAAAGGCATGTTAGTGCCATCAAAAGGTTTTTATCATTAGGTATGGGTCTCAAGACCTCAATATGGTCAAGGGGGGAAACGTAATCCTTAGATAGAGTACAAATATTCTATGCATCTATGGAAAAATACAATTCCTAAGACAACCACACCTGAATTCTAAAGGTTTTAGGAAACTTATAGGGCTTAAGGGTCATGAATGACATTTGAAACCACCATACATGACCTCTTAATGGCATCTTTTTCCTTGAAGTGGGGATATGGGAATATTTAAGATATTATGAGAATTGGGTACCCAGTAAGAGTATTGGGTCCTTGGACATGATTGAGAGAGGAAATATAGGACTTAGGCCATAAATAAACCCTCTACACATCTAGGGCCATCAACATCTTAAACCACCAAAAAGGACCTTTCCATGGTAACCTTGGTCTCTAAAAGGGGATAGTCATCATTATGATTTTTTAAAGGTTAATTATGAGTCTCTAAAACTTAGATATGGTCAAGGGATACAATCTAAGGGTTAGGCCCAAAAGGAAGCTTCTAGGCTTCTATGACCAAGAATCGCACCTTGAAATACCAAAAATGATCTATCGAGGGTATTATTTTCCGCTAAATAGGTATATAGGTACCACTACAATTTTGTAGCACTAGATATGGGTCTTGGGGTCCTAGACAAGTTAGGGAAGGAAACATGAAACATGACACTAGATAAAGACTTTGTTTTTATTTTAATATTCCTTTCATAATTTTATTTCAATCATTCCTCTTTTTGGAAAAATAAAAAATTTGAACTTTAGATCTTCCCTAAATCCATCATATCCATTCACAACTTCTTCTTCAAAACCATCATATCCCTTCACAAATTCTTTCCTGAAACCATCAAGCCTTCTCAAAATTTGATATTTTGTTATCTCCCAATACCATTGGCACATTCTTAAACTTTGATTCTTTGAACTCATATAAAAGCATTAAAAAATTATGAAATTTTTAAGTTTTTAACTCATCTATAACTATTGAAGTTTTTAACTCATCTATAACCATTGTATTTCCTGACCTTTGATTTTTGAAATAGCTCCAAAATTATGAAAAATAATTCAAACTTTGAACTTTACTTACACAGTGGAAGAAGTTGGGGAAGATTTAAAGTCAATATTTCAAATGAATCTAAAATTTTCAAAGGAATTATAAATCTTTGATTCTCCAAACTAATATAAAATTGTGCAAGGAATTTCAAAATTTAGATACACCAAACTTCTAAAATCCATTGGGGAAATTTCAAACATCGAACTTGTGAAATACTACAATACCCTTCAAGAAACTCCATACTCGTAAACTTTGAAATGATATGAAAACCATTGGGGGGATTTTGAACATCAAACTTTTGAAATAATACAATAATCTTTAATGTTATTTTGATTAGAAAAATTTCAACATTTCTAGAAAGGAACATCTAAATCCTTTTGATCTTTGAAATTTCGACTAAATTTTGACTTTATTATCAACAATTTGAATTTTTTCCATAATCAAATTCATACCATAATCGAATTGGACTTTTTTTTATAGGTTTCACAAATTGACCCATTTCTGCAAGAAGACAAACTTTGCAATCATTGAATTACTTCAATTGTCACCTCCACAACCTTCATGGATCCTCTGAAAATGATAACATTTAAGAATTGAGATATATAGCTCCACAATCTTATGCTTCAAGATGGAACAAATTAATATGGAGTGATGGAAGTATTTAGATAATGTATGGAAATGATGGGTGGAGAAACAATGAATGAAAATTGTAACATACATTCGTGCATCGTGTTCTATAATGTAAAGAAGATGGAACAACAATTTCATGTAGCTTAGAATGTGTACACATGATTCTTGCTTTGATATGGTGAAATGAAAAATTATATACTAGTTTTATGTAACAATCTATTTATTCTCATTTATATACTAGTTTTATGTAACAATCTATTTATTGTCTTTATTTTTCTTTCCTACCAATTAAAATAGTAAAAAAAAAATGATGAAAGTTTCTAAAATTTAAGAATACCATCAATGATAACAACTTCTAAATTTTGAAATATGATATTTTTTTCTTCTACTTGTTACCTTCATTCTATGTTTCCGTGTTTGCTTTAAATGCTTGAAACATATTATTTTATAGAAAGAGGCTCGCACTTTGAAAAAACTCGATGATGAATACTTATGCATGAACAATTATTGATCGTAATGGTAGTCTTTTTTTTTTTATGATATATTAGGATTTTTTGCAATATACTTTCTCTTTTGTGTAACCTTAATATATGATATCTCGTTGTGTGTGGTTTCTTTGACATTGGTAACGCTCAAACTTTTCCTAGCCTTGAATATATACTAGAACATGGAGTTTTCAAGAGTGTGTGAGTACTAAGATTAATTTTGACTTCTTCTAATGGAAACATTGTAGATCATATCTATTTGTTTGGTAATTGTATCTGTGGACAGCCAGAAAATAAAACGCACGAAAAATTGAGGAAAACCAGAAAATTAAACGCGTCAACAGCGAGAAAAGAAACCGACAGACAGCTGAGGAAATCCAAATGTGGTATTACCAAAGGTTAATCATTTAAAAGTGGCAATCATATAGCACTACAATAATTTCTTAATATGATTAGGTAAATGTTAAAATGTAAACAGGTAACGGATGCATTCAAAAATACAAGAAAGTTATGAAAAGAAAATAGCATTCATTGATTTGGAAGGACGACTAAAAATATGCCACCATCTTCAATTGTTAGCCATCTGATTAGAATTTTAGATTGAAAGGTGACTAGCACAGCCACTAACTCGCGGATGAAAATGCCGAAAGGTATCGGTTGAAAACCCGTGTCCCCAATATAAAATGTATGTGTTACTCTGTAATTCGTCCGTGGTAATATGAAACGTTTGGCTACACGGTTTAATCCTACTTAATCATTTAAACATGGCATTTACATATCCTTACAGTAATTTTTTAATGTTATTAGGTAAATGTTAAAAAGTAAACATGTTAACGGATACCTTGATAAATGCAAGAAAGTTATGAATAATAAATCTGACCCATTGATTTTGGAGGACGACTAAGAATATGCGAGCATCTTTAATGCATAACCATCAGATTAGGGTTTAAGGTTAAATAAGGTTAAAAGATCATTAATTGTGCCCATTATCATTAGGTGTACCCGCGTAATTAGTTGTGCCCATTACCAATAAGTGTACCTGCTTAATAAGTTCAGTATGGTGAAAAACAATAAAAGATTATACAGAATTAACAACTTAAATTTCAGATCGAACAATTTCTTACGAAATTTTGAGCAAAATTAAAAAAAAAAATATGCCCACAAACTTAAAACAAAAACAGTAAAATCATAACATAATGCACTAAGGGTTTTCTTATTTATTTTTTAATTAATAAATTATACAAACAGCTTTCATTAACCACATAATTCCAGTTCCTCCTTTCAAAATTTATATTCGTAAATTTTTTAGTTTTAATTGTATATAATAACGATTAATTTAACATTAAATTCGATCAAACTGTTATATAATTTAACATTAAATTGGATCAAACTGTTGTTATATAGGGTTTTTTTTGTTTACGAGAAAAACGATCTTTTAACACAGAGATTTGATTGTTTAGTGTAAAACCTCAACGATATCCAGTGACCGGGGAGGTAGATTAAATATGGTCGGAAGGTTGTGCATTTGTAATAGCAAAATATTACGTTTAATAATATGAAATATGAACGAAGGAATTCAAAGGCGGACACCGAAAGGCAGTATTTTAAAGTATGGAAATTATACACGTTGATGCAATCTTCACGTAAACAATTTGTAATTCTCACAGGTAGTCCTATCTCTCAACTATAGATCTTTGCAATATCACCATTTCCCATACATTTTATCTAATTGACGATGATTCTACATTATAAACTACGTGGAGTCACGCCATAATATTTGATCACACAAAATCAGGTTTAGCATTGCATATCAGTGGAATTTTTGGGGAAAAAAACTGGATAATGTGATGAAGAAACTTTAGCATCTGGCAGAATTAATTGGCAACTGACATTAAGGGCCGGTGAGTGAAAACTCTGTTCATATTTATCACTTGAAACACCAGGTTCCTCTTTACCAACGTCAATAGGTTTTGCTCGTTCTTCCATGGACTTCTTAGTAACAACCTTCCTGTATATCCGACACGGTCAATCTGTTAG
Source organism: Picea sitchensis (assembly GCA_010110895.2). NCBI lineage: Eukaryota > Viridiplantae > Streptophyta > Pinopsida > Pinales > Pinaceae > Picea > Picea sitchensis. The sequence continues at coordinate 284,525 of SNQJ01S0004953.1, read as the reverse complement.
GCCGAGCCCATTTCTTATGATATCTTGGAACGAAGAAGAACCATTGTCGCTCCCCAACATCTTGAGCCAAACCTGCAATAGATCAGTGAATACTGTCTGAAAATTTTGATTTTAAATTCAAACAATGGAAGAAGCAGAGAATTAAGTGCACCTGGTAATTCCCAGGGATCATATTGATACAAGTCTAAAGTCGGTATAATTTTATCGAAGATCTGTGGGTGGCATGCTTGGATCCTTTTCTTCAGATAAAAACCCAGCAGCTCCTCTTCTGTGGGGTAGAATCTGAAGCCTGGGATGTCCATTAAGTCTCCCTGCACAATCCCATCGTTGCATATCTTTTCCGGCATGTCTGTCGGATCTATTTTGAAGAATTGCTCATACAAGTTGCCTCACATAGAAGTCACAGAGAAGTGCCAATAGATAATCTAAACAAATATTATATAAACAGAGTTTTCTGTGCCGAAGTGCGTCCAGAAAAATAGAAAAATGTTTTAAAGATTTGACGACGAAGTTGGATTGAGGCTTAAGGAGGAAATTCATGTAAGAGGAGATAATGTTCCACACGCACATTGGAGCGGTGAAAACTACTCAATGTCTTTATCAGGCTCTTCCTCCGCGCAGTGATGGTACGAGGCTCTAGATTGTGCAAAGTCGTGATTCCTTTACATATCTCCAAAATTTTGACGAAATGTCGATGGCTGCGATTCCTTTACATATCTCCGAAATTTTGACGAAATGTGGATGGCTGCGAAACGATATTATTTGTAGCATGCGTTTATATTAAATCATGGATTTATTATGTATATATCATTCTATGGTGTCATCTATTCCTTGGTTTTATTATGTATATATTATTGTACGTTCTTTTCTGTTCCTCCCCGTGATCCATGAATTGAATTTATGGTGTATTTTATTTAATTTTGTGATTAATACAATATATTCATCATGGTTTCATGATTAATTAGAAAATGATTAATGAATATTTGTTGTATTTTTTTTAAATAAGTGATGAATTGATAAAATAAATTGTTTGTTTAAATTGTATTTCTTTAAAATAATATATATAAAAAAATATTAAATTTAACAATATAAATGATAATAATGTTCAAAAATAAAATATCTTAGTTTTAATATAATAATTATTTTCCATACAATTTATTAAATATAATATAAAATAGTATTAATTTTATTTATAATCATAATATTTAAATTTAATATATTAAAATAATATATATAAAAAAATATTAAATTTAACAATATAAATGATAATAATGTTCAAAAGTAAAATATCTTAGTTTTAATATAATAATTATTTTCCATACAATTTATTAAATATAATATAAAATAGTATTAATTTTATTTATAATCATAATATTTAAAGTTAATATATTAAAATTTATAAATTTATTTTATTTACTATTTTTTATTTAAAAATATTAAATTACTTAATAATTTAAAAGTAAATAATACAAAATAATAAAATTATTATTAGAAATATATATTCATTATGATGTTATAGGAAAGGGAAAATTAGAAAGATTATTCATAGAAGACCTTCAAAGTTATGTGGAGGTCTCACTCAACATGATCCTAAAATGCCTCGAAGGAGACAATTCTCTCTTCTAGAAAACCAAAAGAAGACGCGAATTTGCGTTGAATAACCTCTTCTCAAATTCTTAAGCAGAATAGGTGGATTCAGTTTACTCTTCTAGCCGTTTCTAGATGCCTTGGGAAGGATTTTAACTTTTGTAATAATGTGAATAAGGTTTATGTTCTTGACCAACCTGCAAAAATTTATCATTTGACCGTAGCCATGATGTACACATGACTTGCAATGCCTTCCCTTGGAATTCTCGAGTGATTGTAGTGGCATGTGTGTAAGTGGAAAGGTCAAAAGACATCCATACTCACACTATTCAACATTGTATGCATACGATTTACATATATGAATCTCAACTATTTATTTATGTCTATATATTAATACACATAATTAGGTTATTTCTTTATGTCAAGATATGAATACACATACTTCGGATCTTTTTAATTATTTAAAATATAGGAATACACATACTTAGGATCTTTTTAATTATTTAAAATATAGGAATACACATACTTAGGATCTTTTTAATTATTTAAAATATAGGGTTTTGTTTTACATTTTTCTTTAAAATTTAATTTTAGATTTCTAATTTTTTCATTTTAATTGTATGTGTTTATATTTTTACATTTATTTAATTATATTTACTATGCATAATGAGTGTTTCATTTTGTATTTTTTCTTTTATGAATAAGTTATATACAAAAAAAACAAACTACATGAATGGATGTTGCTAAAAAATAGTAAGCTCCATAAACAGAGTGACTATTGGGCTACATAAAAATGTTGTTGAATTAAATTGAACAACAATTTGAGTGTATTGATGAACAACAATTTGGGGAGCAACACCTACTCTAAGACATTTGGGAGTAGGTGTTGCTCCCTTCAAATGGTTCATTCGTTCATTCCCCACTTTGGGAAAGAGATAACGCACCTCTTCGTTCCTATATTTCAGAGAAATAGAGGGCTAAACGCTCCTTGAGAGCCAATGTAACAAATTGTTTCAATCAATTTCTCAATTTCTACAAATTCGATAGAAAGGAATAGCCGAAGAACATTTGGATGCATTTCAACGAGTAAAGGATACCCCTCCTATGACTATGATGGCCTATGACAGGGAATGGAATGGCAGAATCGGGGCTAGGACGAAGGGGCGAGGGATTTCATAATCTAGAACCGAATACGAGAGGAATGATAGTAGAGAGACTAACTTATGCAGCACAAGTAATGGTGAATGCAGGTCGAGAGCCTATAGATAAGCAACCACAAGAAGACTAAATTGTGTGTACTCAAGAGCAATTGCATAGTGTTTTCTTCATCGTGCACTTTGACAATGAACTTAGTTTGAAGTTAGGTTGGCGTGCAACATTAAAGATAAGTGGTACCTAGTTAGGTAAGAGAACTGAAAGTTTCCATTAATGGTGCCAAGTTGTAGTTTGATTTAATCTGAAATTAGTGGAATAACAAGAGTATAACTATGATATTTGTCAAAACAAGGTACGAAGTATATCATGTTGTGATATTTGTCAAAGCAAGGTAGGAAGTATCTCATGCCTTGATTGTGGACGTGATGTGTCATAAAGCCTACTTGCAATGTAGGTTGGGTATAGTATGTTATGTAATGCATAAACGTTCTAGGTAAGAGGATGGTAATGCTTACAAAGAACATAACTCATGGCTTTTATTTTACCCAAATCTAAGGTGAGTGGTCAAAATTGGTGGGTGAAACAGTTGCAAGGGGTCAATAGGAAGGCGTACTCTTAGGAATGTGTGAGAGAAACTTGAACTTGTTCCTATTCCTATAGGTCTGGAACCTTCAGTCAGTAATGCCATGTAGGTTTGTTGGTAGGAAAGCACACAGCAGGCACCATTCATGTTGTGCCCAATTTTTAATGGATCGCAAGCGCATTTTGTGCTCATTTTATTTCCACACCATGCCTAACAATTTTCCCAGTTGCAGTAATAAAACATGACTAATATAGGAGGAAACAATAGCGAGTGTAGTATAGCTAGAGAGGTAGTGGGGGGTCCGGAGGGCCCATAGTAATAATCGTTGACTTCGTTAAGTCTTCTTAACGGAAGTCAACCATGATTAGCCATTACCATCCATAGTCAAACATAGTCAATGTTAGTCAAACATGGTAAATATGGTTAACCATAGTCCACATGGTCATCCATATTCAACCACATCTAGGCATGGTTAACCATAGTCTACAATAGTCACCCGTACTAAAAAATAGTGAACTATAGTCAAAGCTAGTTAACCATGATCACCGAAGCTCAACAATTGCCAACGAAGGTCAACCCTTGACAAACATTGTTAAACATGATCAACCATTGTTCACCGAATTCAACCATGGTCAACTATAATCAAACATTGTCAACCATGGTCCACCATAGACAACCATCGTAAACCTTGGTCCACCATGGTCTACCATAATCAACTATAACCAAACATGGTCAAAGATAGTCAAATATACTAAACCATAGTGAAAAATGATCAACCATGATCATATATGATCCACCATTAGTAAACATGCCCAACCGTGTTTTTCCATAGTTAAACATGGATAATGGTAAACAAACATTATCAAAACATAGCCACCCATAAAAACTGAAATTCAACCATGGTTAAGCATGGTTAACCATAGTAAAAAACGTTGAAATGCTTTTAACCATAGTCAACCATGCTCAACCATTGTCAACCATCCATAGTCAACCATGCTCAACCATTGTCAACCATTCTTAATTAAGGTCAAGCATAATTAACCATGGTCAACCGAAGTCAATCATAATCAATGATAGTGAATCATAGTAAAAAATGGAGAACTGAGGTAAAAAATGGACAACTAAGGTCAAACATTTTCAAACCATAGTTTACAATGGTCAACCTAAGTCAACCATAGACATCCAAAGCCAACCATGGTCAAACATAATTTCGTGTAGTTAAACATGGTTAAAGATAGCTTACTAGAGTGAACCATAGTCAAACACCATCAACAACACCAACCAAACTCAAATAGGGTCAACAATAGCTAAACATAATCAAAACATAGTCAACCATAATGAAAGATAATTAATTGTAGTCAATCATAATCTAACATCGTTAACCCTTGTTAACCATTATTAACCATGATTAAACATACTGAAACATAAAGAATAATAATCAAATACTGTATATATTTTATATTAATAATAATAATATTTTAATTTATAAATTTATAAATTAATCAATCGCAGAAAACCTAGGCTTTCAATTAGGAAACCACTTATTTTTAATTATGTGGTTGTCCTCATAATTACCTTCTCCATAAATATATTCAACAATCACAATCATATAATTGAATGATTTTAATATTCTCAACTCCCCAAGACAACCTTAAAAATGAGATTGTTGTCATATACCAACGACCCTCGTTACGATTATGCTACTTATCTCGACTGCAATATGTGATCCAGATGGATATCGGTGGCCACCCACCTTTCCCAACTCGCTCAAAATAGTTTTCTGACAATTTTGGCAATTTACTATTTTTAGTAGTTTAACTTCCGGGGCCATTTTGAGGGCCTAAATGAAGGTTTTTCGGGATCGAGATCCTTAATGATAGTCCAAGGCATGATTGAGCCCCAAAAATGAATCTCCTTGACGATACCTTTCCAACATGCTATCACATGCCTAAAACTAAGATCGTATGCAAAAGTTATGACCTCGAGAAGTTGATGTACTAACTTACCCAAATGGGGCCCACGTGACTTTTGGTGCTTCATCTCCTAGGGTTAGGTTTTTGGATGTCTAGGGTTTTTGGCATTCTTGATTATTGTAAAAAGGCCTTCAGAGCCTCATTGTAACCTTCTTCTTGCGAATGCGCATTGTCGTCACATCTCTTCTCAGAGATAAGTCGCCACCATTCCAGCAAGCTTGTTTCCACTGCATTTTACAGTTTCAGCTTATTTCGTTATTCAGTAGAAAACTTGTTTTACTGTATCTCTATTATTTTGTGTTAAGCACCTGTTAATAATATGTATTCATTTCATTCTGCTCATAAAATCTGGATCAGTGGTATCAGATTGGTCTGCTCCTTGTCGTCTTAATGCATGTCCCCAACGTGGTCGGAGTACAAAGAGTTGGGTCTCGAGCTTGTTTCTCTTGAGGAAAGAATCTCTCGCACGCCCAAGCAACCTCCTATGGTAGGAGAAAAGAAAGATGATGGGACAGCATATCCTTTCAAACTATTGATTGAGGAATCCCTCATGCAACAGAGGAACGAGATGATGGATAGTTTCGTGCAAATCCTTCAGCGGCTACCAACAGGCGATGCATATTCTTCGAACGGAGGCACTGCCCCCTTCAAGGTACAAATAAACTTTGATATTCCTGTATTTGAAGGTTAGATAGACAAAGATGTTGTAGACAAATGGTTGAATCTATTAGAAGGGTATTTTTTTTTCCATAACTTTTCGAATAAAGAAAAGATTACTTTTGCGCTCCTCAAAGTTGTTCCCCATGTCAAAGATTGGTGGGAAACTTTCTGTGAGAAAAAGGAAACAAAGGAAACCTCATTATTTTTAGTCACGGCCACCT
>SNQJ01S0004953.1:262722-275392 GCA_010110895.2 Picea sitchensis | reverse complement strand
TGTTGATTCTGATTTTGCAGGTGATCTGGACAAGAGAAGGTCGACTTTAGGGTATGTATTTACTCTTGCAGGTGGAGCTATTAGTTGGATGTCAAAGCTACAGAACATTGTTGCTTTATCCACTACAGAAGCAGAATATGTAGTTGCTTCACATGCTTGGAAAGAGGCAGTTTGGTTGAAAGGTTTGTTTGGTGAGTTTGGAAGGATACAGGACAAAGTAAAGTTGCTTTGTGATAGTCAGAGTGCTATTCACTTGGCTAAGAATCCATCCTATCAAAGTAAAACAAAACATATACCTATCAAGTACCATTTTGTTAGACAGGTCATCGATGAAGGTGGAGTCTCTCTTGAAAAAGTGCATACAAAAGAGAACTGTGCAGACATGTTCACAAAACCAGTACTGTTAGAGAAGCTACAATGGTGCTTGGCTTATCTTGGCTTGCAGAAAAGGTGATGAACAGAAGCAGGAGCAAGGTATCAGGTTAATTGTTGTCAAGGTGGAGATTGTTGGAAATGGTGACAACAAAACTCATCTGTGAATAGGATTCTAGATCCTATAAACCAGGATTGGTTGTAACCAATGCACCTAAGTTAAACTATGGATGATATTACATTTAATAGTCAGTTTCTCATATATAGCTATAAATTTGTATGCCCGTAGAGGCTGTGAGTGTGTCAGAGAGGATTGAGATCCGACTGTAATCTCCATTAGCTGAATAATAAGATGACCGATACCTATGCTTGGTGGACGTAGCCCAACTTTTGGGTGAACCACGTAAACTGCTGTGTCTTTTGTGCTTGCATATGTATTGATTGTCTTATGGTAATTGTTGATTCCGCACTGGCAATTACAACAAAATCGGTACCACTATTAAATGATCATCCCTCCACAACTCTTGGGCAGTCATCTCCCCCATAACTCCCTATCTTATAACCGGTCATTCCCCTTATCACTATCAGGGCAGCCATCTCCGTATGAATTTCAGAGCAGTCATACCTCTATAGCTCTTAAGCTGGATCAATAAGGTAAACTAGCTACGGGACTGGAATATTTGCAATTGGATTGACTTTATTTGCCAATCCCGAGAGCTCCCAATCAATAGGGTAGTCGTATTCGGTTCTAGATTCTGCAACCCCTCACCCCTTCGTCCTAGCCCCGATTCTGCCATTCCATTCCCCATCATAGGCCATCATAGTCATAGGAAGGGTATCCTTTACTCGTTGAAATGCATCCAAATGTTCTTCGGTTGTTCCTTTCTATCGAATTTGTAGAAATTGATTGAAACAATTTGTTACAATGGCTCTCAAGGAGCGTTTAGCCCTCTATTTCTCTGAAATATAGGAACGAAGAGGTGCGGTAGCTCTTTCCCAAACTGGGAATGAACGAATGAACCATTTGAGCGGAGCAACACCTACGCTAAGGCAATATATGGGGTTAAAAAAAAAAAAATGTCTTCTCTTATATTTATATTCATTGAATAGAAAACTAACTCTTCCCAATCATAGATTTGAATAATTAAGATTAATTTTTTTTATCATTCTTGATTTGAAATCATTTATTCTACAAGAGATGAAAAATTTGTATAGCCATTTCCACATAAATTAGAATTTGATTTTTTCTCAAAATCCTCAAATTCAATTCTTTCTCACAAGTACTCAACAACTTTTTGCCTCCTCTACATTTTTTTTCTTCCTTTTTTTATAGAAAATGAATAACTTGCTTAAGTCTTTTTTCCAAATTAGCCTCATCTCTAATCTTAGCGAATATTTTTGGCCTAACTTTCGCTAGCTTGTTTCCTCACATCTCACATCTTTAGTATGGGTTTACACTTGTCCCAATGAACAATATTTAGCGTGGTGATTTTTATCCCTTTCCACTCTCTCATAAAATAATGATTTACTCTTTGTAACTCCATTCTCTAATCAATTTGTCTCTAGTTAAATAAAATAAATTAAAGTAATATTTACAAAAATATTAATCATCATTAATGTTTATAATGATATAAATTAAATATAATTTTTTACAACATAAATTTTCAAAAACTAAAATATTCAAATGTTTATAAATAGAAAAACATTATATAATCTCAATTTTATGTTTTAAAAACATTGTTAAAGCAAATAAAACTTCACCTCAAACTATACTTTAATTACAAATAATATTCTGAGTTACAAAGAGAAGAAAATATCATATACATGATTGGATCTTCAATACATGACTTGAGAGTCATATTCTCTGCCATTATAGAGTAAGCATCGAACACATGCCATGTGTGCACTACATCCATTTACATCTTACAGAAGATTATATTGGAGCCTGGAAGTTTGTATTCAAGTCGATCGACCATAGTAACTGAGAGCGAAATTATATACCATGTACCCGAGAGAAAAATTATACCCACACACCATGCTATTTATTTCTTTAATGAATTAACTTTCATTGTTCTTACGTTCCTACAAGAAATGTGGTGCACATACGAGAGGCCCTAATCCCAAGAAAATGAATTTTCTTGCCTAAGAGATGTTGCACAATCATAAATACATCCAAATTGTTGTTCATCAATACACTCAAATTGTTGTACATCCAAATTGTTGTTCATCAATACACTCAAATTGTTGTTCAATTTAATTCAATAACTATGTTAATAACTATGTTTATGTAGCCCAATAGTCAACTTTGTTTATGGAGCTTACAATTTTGAGCAACATCCATTCATGTAGTTTGTTTTTGGCATATAACTGCATTCATAAAAAAAAATCAAAAATTTATAAAAAAATTAAATAAATGTAAAATATAAACATGTAAAATTCTCTTAAAAAAAATTAAAAATCTAAAGTTAAAGTATAAAATCTAAAGTTAAAGTATAAAGAAAAATGTAAAACAAAACCCTATATTTTAAATAATTAAAGATCCTAAACATGTGTATTCATATCTAGACATAAAGAAATAACCTAATTATGTGTATTAATATATAGACATAAATAAATAGTTGAGATTCATATATGTAAGTCGTATGCATACAATGTTGAATAGTGTGAGTATGGATGTCTTTTGACCTTTCCACTTACACATGCCACTACGATCACTCAAAATTCCAAGTGAAGGCATTGCAAATCATGTGTACATCATGGCTACGGTGAAATGATAATTTTTTGCAGGTTGGTCCAGAACATAAACTTTATTCACATTATTACAAAAGTTAAAATCCTTGACTCTTCCCAAGGCATCTAGAAACGGCTAGAAGAGTAAACTGAATCCACCTATTCTGCTTAAGAATTTGAGAAGAGGTTATTCAACGCAAATTCACGTCTTCTTTTGGTTTTCTAGAAGAGAGAATTGTCTCCTTCGAGGCATTTTAGGATCATGTTGAGTGAGACCTCCACATAACTTTGAAGGTCTTCTATGAATAATCTTTTTAATTTTCCCTTTACTATAACATCATAATGAATATATATTTCTAATAATAAATTTTTTTATTTTGTATTATTTATTTTCTATAACATCATAATGAATATATATTTCTAGTAATAATTTTTTTTTATTTTGTATTATTTTTTTTTAAATTATTAAGTAATTTAATACTTTTAAATAAAAAATAGTAGATAAAATAAATTTATAAATTTTAATATATTATATTTAAATATTATGATTATAAATAAAATTAATACTATTTTATATTATATTTAATAAATTGTATGGAAAATAATTATTATATTAAAACTAAGATATTTTACTTTTGAACATTATTATCATTTAAATTGTTAAATTTAATAATTTTTTATATATATTATTTTAAAAAAATACAATTTAAACAAACAATTTATTTTATCAATTCATCACCTATTTAAAAAAAAATACAACAAATATTCATTAATCATTTTTTAATTAATCATGAAACCATGATGAATATATTGCATTCATCACAAAATTAAATAAAATACACCATAAATTCAATTCATGGATCACGGGGAGGAACAGAAGAGAACGTACAATAATATATACATAATAAAACCAAGGAATAGATGACACCATAGAATGATATATACATAATAAATCCATGATTTAATATAAACGCATTCTACAAATAATATCGTTTCGCAGCCATCGACATTTCGTCAAAATTTCGGAGATATGTAAAGGAATCGCAGCCATCGACATTTCGTCAAAATTTCGGAGATATGTAAAGGAATCACGACTTTGCACAACCTAGAGCCTCGTACCATCACTGCGCGGAGGAAGAGCCTGATAAAGACATTGAGTAGTTTTCACCGCTCCAATGTGCGTGTGGAACATTATCTCCTCCTACATGAATTTCCTCCTTAAGCCTTACATGAATTTCCTCCTTAAGCCTCAATCCAACTTCGTCGTCAAATCTTTAAAACATTTTTCTATTTTTCTAGACGCACTTCGGCACAGAAAACTCTGTATATATAATATTTGTTTAGATTATCTATTGGCACTTCTCTGTGACTTCTCTGTGAGGCAACTTGTATGAGCGGTTCTTCAAAATAGATTAGACAGACATGCCGGAAAAGATATGCAACGATGGGATTGTGCAGGGAGACTTAATGGACATTCCAGGCTTCAGATTCTACCCCACAGAAGAGGAGCTGCTGAGTTTTTATCTGAAGAAAAGGATCCAAGCATGCCACCCACAGATCTTCGATAAAATTATACCGACTTTAGACTTGTATCAATATGATCCCTGGGAATTACCAGGTGCACTTAATTCTCTGCTTCTTCCATTGTCTGAATTTAAAATCAAAATTTTCAGACAGTATTCACTGATCTATTGCAGGTTTGGCTCAAGATGTTGGGGAGCGACAATGGTTCTTCTTCGTTCCAAGATATCATAAGAAATGGGCTCGGCCTAACAGATTGACCGTGTCGGGCTACTGGAAAGCCACCGGTTCAGAGAGAGCAGTTCGCAGCGAGCTGCTTCACTGCATAGGTCTCAAGAAAATCCTGGTGTTTTATGAAGGAAAAGCCCCGCGAGGGCGGAAGACTGATTGGATCATGAACGAGTATAGAATGCCTGATTCGAGCTCGTCCGCCGCAAAGGTGATAAGTTTTCCTATCCTTGGTCATTCTTCTGGTTTAGTGTAAACCCTAATCTATTCAACGCAAAGAAAAATAAATACTGAAATAACGGTTTTCTTCACCTTTGCACGCAATTTAATAAACATCGATAACTCAGTCTAACATACTATTTAATAAACATTGATAAATGACAGTCAAATATTTCTTATTAAATATCCCTTAGATCTTATTTAATATCAAATACTTACTTAATCACAGGTTTTATGGGTTAAATTAGCGAGTTGCTGTTTTGGTTGTTTTGTTAAATGAATTTAAGTTGTCATGCGCAGAAGAAGACCGATATGGTGTTATGCCGGATATACAGGAAGGCTGTTACTAAGAAGTCCATGGAAGAACGAGCAAAACCTATTGACGTTGGTAAAGAGGAACCTGGTGTTTCAAGTGATGAATATGAACAGAGGTTTCACTCACCGGCCCTTAATGTCAGCTGCCAATCAATTCTGCCAGAGGCTAAAGTTTCTTCATCACATTATCTGGATCACGAGGGCGTATGTTCATCTTTAATTAAAACGAATGATGATTCTAGTCTCTTTGACTGCCTGGAACCAATCATGGTTTGTGAAGAAAGTATGGTATTGAAGACCCCTAAAAGCTGTAAGCCACCGCAATTAGAGGTGCCCAACTTATCCATGGATTTCTGGTTTAGCCAGCCCATAGAAACTCCTTATGCTCTTCTGTCTACCCCCTCACCATTCCATATTCCATTATAGCAGTATACCTGATTTATAAAGTGATGAGTGCTATAAAGTCTTTGCTTAGCTAATTCAACTATATAAGTCTTTGAGATATCACGCGTGTCTTACACTCTCTACGAATCCAATTGTTTTTTTCCCCAAAAATTCCAATGGTATGGAATGCTAAACCTGATTTTGTGTGATAAAATATTATGGCGTGACTCCACATAGTTTATAATATAGAATCATCGTCAATTAGATAAAATGTATGGGAAATGGTGATATTACAAAGATCTCTAGTTGAGAGATAGGACTGCCTGTGAAAATTACAAATTGCTTACGTGAAGATTGCATCAACGTGTATAATTTCCATACTTTAAAATACTGCCTTTCGGTGTCCGTCTTTGAATTCCTTCGTTCATATTTCATATTATTAAACGTAATATTTTTCTATTACAAATGCACAATCTTCCGACCATATTTAATCTACCTCCCCGGTCAACTGGATATCGTTGAGGTTTTACACTAAACAATCAAATCTCTGTGTTAAAAGATTGTTTTTCTCGTAAACAAAAAAACCTATATAACAACAGTTTGATCCAATTTAATGTTAAATTATATAACAGTTTGATCCAATTTAATGTTAAATTAATCAACCATTCAACCATGAAATACTCAGTCCTCGAGGTGTAGGACAGTGGGTGACGGAGTGTATTGTTAAGCCACTCCGTGATGTTAAAGTCACTGGTTCGAAACCTGCGGGGACGAAAAATCCAACCATGTTAAGGGTTGGTGTGGCTCAGGCAAAAAAAATGTTAAATTAATCGTTATTATATACAATTAAAACTAAAAAATTTACCAATATAAATTTTGAAAGGAGGAAATGGAATTATGTGGTTAATGAAAGCTATTTGTATAATTTATTAATTAAAAAATAAATAAGCAAACCCTTAGTGCATTATGTTGTAATTTTACTGCTTTTGTTTTAAGTTTGTGGGCATATTTTTTTGTTTAATTTTGCTCAAAATCTCGTAAGAAATTGTTCGATCTTAGATTTAAGTTGTTAATTTTGTATAATCTTTTATTGTTTTTCACCATACTGAATTTATTAAGCAGATACACCTATTGGTAATGGGCACAATTAATTACGCCGAAAGGCGTACACCTATTGATAATGGGCACAATTAATGATCTTTTAACCTTATTTAACCTTAAACCCTAATCTGATGGCTATGCATTGAAGATGGTGGCATATTCTTAGTCGTCCTCCAAAATCAATGGATCAGATTTATTATTCATAACTTTCTTGCTTTTATCAAGGAATCCGTTAACATGTTTACTTTTTAACATTTACCTAATCACATTAAAAAATTACTGTAAAGATATGTAAATGCCACGTTTAAATGATTAAGTAGGATTAAACCGTGTAGCCAAACGTTTCATATTACCACAGACGATTTACAGAGTAACACATACGTTTTATATTGGGGACACATATTGGGGACAACCTTTCGGCGTTTTCAGTCGCGAGTTAGCGGCTATGCTAGTCACCTTTCAATCTAAAATTCTAATCTGATGGCTAACAATTGAAGATGGTGGCATATTCTTAGTCGTCCTTCCAAATCAATGAATGCTATTTTCTTTTCATAACTTCCTTGTATTTTTGAATGCATCCGTTAACCTGTTTACATTTTAACATTTACCTAATCATATTAAGAAATTATTGTAGCACTATATGATTGCCACGTTTAAATGATTAACCTTTGGTAATACCACATTTGGATTTCCTCAACTGTCTGTCGGTTTCATTTCTCCCTTTTGACACGTTTCATTTTCTGACTTTCCCCAGTTTTCCACACGTTTCATTTTCTGGCTGTCCACACATACAATTACCAAACAAATAAATATGATCTGCAATGTTTCCATTAAAAGAAGTCAAAATTAATCTCAGTACTCACACACTCTTCAAAATTCCATGTTCTCGTATATATTCAAGGCTTGGAAAAGTTTGAGCGTTACCAATGTCAAAGAAACCACACACAACGAGTTATCATATATTAAGGTTGCACAAAAGAGAAAGTATGTTGCAAAAATTCCTAATATATCATAAAAAAAAGACTACCATTACGATCAATAATTGTTCATCCATAAGTATCCATCATTGAGTTTTTTCAAAGTGCGAGCCTCTTTCTATAAATCAATATGTTTCGGGCATATAAAGCAAACACGAAAACATAGAATGAAGATAACAAGTAAAGAAAAAAATATCATATTTCAAAATTTAGAAGTTGTTATCATTGATGGTATTCTTAAATTTTAGAAACTTTCATCATTTTTTTTTCACTATTTTAATTGGTAGGAAAGAAAAATAAAGATAGTAAATAGATTGTTACATAAAACTAGTATATAAATGAGATTTTCAATAAAAAACAATTTCAATCATCTACATATCAAACTTCAATATTTAGTGTAATTAAAGACCTAAAGGAGAATAAATTCGGGATGATGAAGTTTTCATTTCACCATATCAAAGCAAGAATCATGTGTACACATCCTAAGCTACATGAAATTGTTATTCCATCTTCTTTACATTATAGAACACAATGCAAGAATGTATGTTACAACTTCCATTCATTGTTTCTCCACCCATCAGTTCCATACATTATCTAAATACTTCCATCACTCCATATTAATTTTAGAGCATATTTTCATTCCTACAAGACATTACATAAGCGTCAAGATATAGGTTAATTAGTGGACCATTTATGAATACTCCTACAAAGGTGTCCACTTACAAGCACCTACAAGAACCTATAGGAAGATACAAATGAATTTTCCTATACGCGTCCATATGAATCCACATATTAATTTATATATAAGATACCATTCCCAACCTACTATGGTTTCAAAGGTATTGGTTACAACAATGGGGCTATATGGATTAGAATTAGACTCTAAATGAAGAAATTATAGTTTTCATGCAAAGAGTTTGATCAAAAGTCTCAACGTAGATCAAGGAAAACATATGGTAGATCATGGGAATTCATTGCAACAGTGAATCGACATTAATATTAATGTTTATGGAAATATATTGCAAATTTTTTGATTCATCATTGTGACCATATGTCTTGGGATTTTGACTGCATAGGAAAAATTGTAGCTTATAGTCCATATGTTTGGAAAAGCCTTTGAATAAGAATAAGTTTGGAAAGAAGTGTTTGAAGGATAAGATTTTGGAGGTATGTATCTCAATTCTCAAATGTTATCATTTTCAGAGCATCGATGAAGGTTGTCGAGGTGACAATTGAAGTAATTCAATGATTGCAAAGTTTGTCTTCTTGCAAAAATGGGTCAATTTGTGAAATCTGTAAAAAAAAGTCCAATTCAATTATGGTATGAATTTGATTATGGAAAAAATTCAAATTGTTGATAATAAAGTCAAAATTTAGTCGAAAATTCAAAGATCAAAAGGATTTAGATGTTCCTTTCTAGAAATGTTGAAATTTTTCTAATCAAAATAACATTAAAGATTATTGTATTATTTAAAAAGTTTGATGTTCAAAATCCCCCCAATGGTTTTCATATCATTTCAAAGTTTACAAGTATGGAGTTTCTTGAAGGGTATTGTAGTATTTCACAAGTTCGATGTTTGAAATTTCCCCAATGGATTATAGAAGTTTGGAGTATCTAAATTTTGAAATTCCTTGCACAATTTTATATTAGTTTGGAGAATCAAAGATTTATAATTCCTTTGAAAATTTTAGGTTCATTTGAAATATTGACTTTAAATCTTCCCCAACTTCTTCCACTGTGTAAGTAAAGTACAAAGTTTGAATTTTTTTTCATAATTTTGGAGCGATTTCAAAAATCGAAGGTCGGGAAATACAATGGTTATAGATGAGTTAAAAACTTCAATAGTTATAGATGAGTTAAAAACTTAAAAACTTGATAATTTTTTGATGCTTTTATATCAGTTCAAAGAATCAAAGTTTTAAAATGTGCCAATGGTATTGGGAGATAACAAAATATCAAATTTTGAGAAGGCTTGATGGTTTCATGAAATAATTTGTGAAGGGATCTGATGGTTTTGAAGAAGAAGTTGCGAATGGATATGATGGATTTAGGGAAGATCTAAAGTTCAAATTTTTTATTTTCCCAAAAAGAGGAATGATTGAAATAAAATTATGAAAGGAATATTAAAATAAAAACAAAATCTTTATCTAGTGTCGTGTTTCATGTTTCCTTCCCTAACTTGTCTAGGACCCCAAGACCCATATCTAGTGCTACAAAATTGTAGTGGTACCTATATACTTATTTAGCAGAAAATAATACCCTCGATAGATCATTTTTGGTATTTCAAGGTGCAATTCTTGGTCATAGAAGCCTAGAAGCTTCCTTTTGGGCCTAACCCTTAGATTGTCTCCCTTGACCATATATAAGTTTGAGAGACTCATAATTAACCTTTAAAAAATCATTATGATGACTATCCCCATTTAGAGACCAAGGTTACCATGGAAAGGTCCTTTTTGGTGGTTTAAGATGTTGATGGCCCTAGATGTGTAGAGGGTTTATTTATGGCCTAAGTCCTATATTTCCTCTCTCAATCATGTCCAAGGACCCAATACTCATACTGGGTACCCAATTCTCAAAATATCTTAAATATTCCCATATCCCCACTTCAAGGAAAAAGATGCCATTAAGAGGTCATGTATGGTGGTTTCAAATGTCATTAATGACCCTTAAGCCTTATAAGTTTCCTAAAACCTTGAGAAGTCAGGTGTGGTGGTCTTAGGAATTGTGTTTTTCCATAGATGCATAGAATATTTGTACTCTATCTAAGGATTAGGTTTCCCCCCTTGACCATATTGTGGTCTTGAGACCCATACCTAATGATAAAAACCTTTTGATGGCACTAACATCCCTTTTTACCCGCTAAGGTACCCTCCAAAGGTGACGTGTGGTCCTTCAATGCAATTTTCATGGCTATGGATGCCTCAAATAGTTTTATGGACCTAAGTCATGGCCTTCTTCCCTATATTATTTCCAAGGCCCTAGGACACATAACTACTGCTCAAAACCACCTAGGTCCTCAACATATGTACTTAACACTCAAAACTAATAGTGGTACGTACATACTTAGTTAGAGTAAAATTATTTCCTCGATAGGTCATTTGTAGTGGTTTAAGGTGTCATTATTGGCCCTAGAAGCCTATAATATTCCTTTATTTCCTACCTCTTGGATGTGTTAACCTAACCATACATAGGGTCCAAAGACTCATACTCAATGTTAAAAATATCATAGTGATCATTATCTCTATTTGAATACCGAGGATATCTTGGAAATTCCCTTTGTGGTGGTTCAACATGTCGTTGATGGTCCTAGATGCCTAAAATATTACTTGAGGAGGTTGTCTTTGGTTTCTTCTCTTGATCATTTTCATGAACCCAAGAACCATAGCTAGTGCTCAAAATATACTATAAATTTTCATATCCCGACATGAATGCCAAATTTCCCCTCGAGATGTCATAAAAAATTGTTTGAGATGTCATGCATGACCCTTGATCCATAGGGGTTTTCAAAATCCTCAAGAGGCCAGGTCTGTTGATATGATGAATCATGTTTGGCCTTGAATGCCTACATTCTCTAAATACTTCCATCATTCCATATTAATTTTAGAGCATATTTTCATTCCTACAAGACATTACAGAAGCGTCAAGATATAGGTTTATTAGTGGACCATTTATGAATACTCCTACAAAGGTGTCCACTTACAAGCACCTACAGAAACCTATAGGAAGATACAAATGAATTTTCATATATGCATTCATATGAATCCACATATTAATTTATATATAAGATACCATTCCCAACCTACTATGGTTTCAAAGGTATTGGTTACAACAATGGGGCTATATGGGTTAGAATTAGACTCTAAATGAAGAAATTATAGTTTTCATGCAAAGAGTTTGATAAAAAGTCTCAATGCAGATCAAGGAAAACATATTGTAGATCATGGGAATTCATTGCAACAATGAATCCACATTAATATTAATGTTTATGGAAATATATTGCAAATTTTTTGATTCATCATTGTGACCATATGTCTTGGAATTTTGACTGCATAGGAAAAATTGTAGCTTATAGTCCATATGTTTGGAAAAGCCTTTGAATAAGAATAAGTTTGGAAAGAAGTGTTTGAAGCATAAGATTGTGGAGCTATATATCTCAATTCTCAAATGTTATCATTTTCAGAGCATCCATGAAGGTTGTGGAGGTGACAATTGAAGTAATTCAATGATTCCAAAGTTTGTCTTCTTGCAAAAAATGGGTCAATTTGTGAAATCTATAAAAAAAGTCCAATTCGATTATGGTATGAATTTGATTATGGAAAAAATTCAAATTGTTGATAATAAAGTCAAAATTTAGTCGCAAATTCAAAGATCAAAAGGATTTAGATGTTCCTTTCTAGAAATGTTGAAATTTTTCTAATCAAAATAACATTAAAGATTATTGTATTATTTCAAAAGTTTGATGTTGAAAATCCCCCCAATGGTTTTCATATCATTTCAAAGTTTACCAGTATGGAGTTTCTTGAAGGGTATTGTAGTATTTCACAAGTTCGATGTTTGAAATTTCCCCAATGGATTTTAGAAGTTTGGAGTATCTAAATTTTGAAATTCCTTGCACAATTTTATATTAGTTCGGAGAATCAAAGATTTATAATTCCTTTGAAAATTTTAGATTCATTTGAAATATTGACTTTAAATCTTCCCCAACTTCTTCCACTGTGTAAGTAAAGTTCAAAGTTTGAATTTTTTTTCATAATTTTGGACCTATTTCAAAAATCGAAGGTCGGTAAATACAATGGTTATAGATGAGTTAAAAACTTCAATA
>SNQJ01S0004953.1:225138-239271 GCA_010110895.2 Picea sitchensis | reverse complement strand
TTGGGTCCATTTCCCAAAACTTTGTGCTATGGGTCTTTCTTCAAGGGTTGACATCAATGACAACCAACCTTAATCAACACCATATTCCAAGTCTAGTTCTATAGGAGTGAGTCATACTCCTTCTGGATGTTTTATTGCCATAATTTTTTTCCCACAACCCTATTGTAGTTATGTGGATCAGTAGATTTAACCATATAGAAATGCATGGGCATCCCAGGTTCTGAAGTTGAAACTACATGAGAAGGCTCCTCATGATGAGATCGAGTCATCCTCGAATCCAATGGATTCCATACAAGGTTACCTTCTTGGGAATATGTTGAAGCTTCAGTGCTGGCTTCTTATCTGACTATACTACCTACTTATTTCCATGTACAAAATCTTAGTGTATGGAATCATCCCCGATGTCTAAAAATGATGGAAGAATAAGAGTATATTCATGTTGCACTAGAGGTGCATGCAAAGTACTCTCCTTATGTGTAATTAGAATAGAGGAGTCATTGTCAGAAAACTTAGTGAATTTATACAACCTTGACTTGTGATCCACCTCACCAATTTCAATTATGGAATTGTCATGCATGTCAATTACTGAAACTGAATTTGATGTAAATTCAACCTTTTTACCTTTCTGGCTGGCCGATTTGATAAACAGAGAGCAGATTCATAAAAAGATTTGGAACATGTAAAACATTCTCAAAAATGCCATTGTAGAGTTCCACTCTCCCTTCTCTTGCTACTTCTACTGGAGTATCATCCCCCATGAGAATAGGGGGTCTTGAGCATGGACTCAAGGAAGAGAAAACTTCATCTTTCACTTCCATGTGATAGGATGCACTAGAATCTATAATCCATGAATCAAATGAGGAATTAATTGCAACAAGAGAATGATGATTACCTTTATTAGGAGCAGGATCTTGTTCCTTCTGCTTCTTGACTCCC
The DNA here is from genome assembly GCA_010110895.2 of Picea sitchensis. Taxonomy (NCBI): domain Eukaryota; kingdom Viridiplantae; phylum Streptophyta; class Pinopsida; order Pinales; family Pinaceae; genus Picea; species Picea sitchensis. The sequence goes on along the minus strand of SNQJ01S0004953.1, from coordinate 238,335 downwards.
TCTAGTATGAAGTTTCCAAGGTTGTTATGTGGAAGTGTCTGTGCCATAACAACGATATGTTTCTTCATGCATGTGGATTCTTCATGATTCGGTTTATTACAGTAAGCGCATTGCTTTCCCTTCTTCTTCTTGGAATCTGAAGAGTCTTTTGAACCTGAAGAATAATTAAAGGGTTTGGAATATCCCTCCTTCTCTGTTTGAAAGATCCTTTTCCATCATGCATGGTGAGTTCATGTTCTTTGGGATCTTTCATGAGGCCCATTTGTATGATTTTTGTTTGCTCTTGTGTAAGAGACTCAATGAACTGAGCCAACGTAGGCATTTTCCAATTTGTTCCAAAAAGACATCTACCATAATGCAAATTGGAGACATATACAACGTATTGTAGTCCTAGCTTGGCCAAGATTGTTAGAATAAGTTTTTTCTCTTGTGTACACTTATCAATACCACATTCTCCCAAGATCAATAGCAAAGATTTAAATTTAGTAAAAAAATCTTGTATATTATCAAAACTTTTAGGGTCTAAGGTATTCAACTCTACCTCAAGCATATGACCTCGCATCTCATGTTGCTTTCCAAAGAGTCCTTCCAGGGTGGTCCAGATCTCGTTTGGAGTCTTTCATTTGGCAACATGAAACCATAGATCAGTGTAGATTAACTCAAGAAGTAGTCTTATGGATTCATCCTTACGATTCACCCATCTCATCATCTCAATCGCTAATGTAGGTTTTGATTCTGTCGCCATCGTCAAATTATATAGTCCCTTCCTTCTGATTTGGAATTCAGCCTTGGGATTCCAATCAAAATAATTGTATGGTGTGAGGATTACCACCAATTTTGATTGTATAATAGTTTTCCTTTCCATCACTTCCACTGTTTCTAGGAACCCCTAAAAATTTACTCTCAATCTGCAAGTGAAAAATTAAGAAATTAAGAATTCATATCAGTTTCAAGAGATGATCTTGTCGCTTACTGTCTGAGAAAACGGTGAGGAATCTCACCAAACAGTTGAAAAAACACTTCCAAAATGGGTCTATTTACTTCTTGCACAGGTTGTTTCGTAAAAAACGTAATATTTTTGGGGGAAATCACTGTAGAAAGGTACGGCCATGGATTCGTATCAGTTTCAGGAGGCTATCTTGTGGCTTAGTTTTTTAGAAAAGGGTGACGAATCTCGCCAAACGGTTGAAAACCCACTTCCAAAATGGGTCGATTTACTTTCCACATCAGTCGTTTCCTCAAAAACATAATATTTTGGGAGGAATAATTGCTGAAAGGTATGACCACAGATTTAGCTAACTAAAACCCCGATTTTCCTTATTCTTTGGCTTGCCTGGTTTGCTCCAAGCAACATAGATCTAATACCATGTCAGTTTTTCATGGAAACCTGCACAATAGATCTAGCTAAATCAAATACAAAAAAATCTTATAAGGAAAGAAAGAGAGATTCAATATAGAAGAATGAGAAAATATATTCACACTACTCCAATGAGCTGATGATTGATACATAGATCATGATCAATATGATACAATGAATGAGTGAAATACACTCATATATAGGGAAAAACATTCCATAATTAAGAAAAGCAATCAAGCAGTTAACTTTCCTTACGAATGCATGCATGCATAATAGTGATCGTAAAAATAGAAAGTCTGGAATAGAACTAGTTAGTTAACTCCCACTGAACTAGTGTGTCAAAAATAGAAATTTCTCCAACAGGATTTATATAACCACTAATAGAAGGATTTCACCAACTATATATAGGATAAATCTCCAGGTCGTTGATGGAAGAAATGAATTGGTAGTTGATGAATGAAAAGAGGGATGATGACATGGTCGATTCAGGGGATGAAAGGTGGACATGAGAAGTCATTTTCTATTCCAAATAAACCTTATTTCCACATTCGTTTGATGGAGGTATTTAAAAGAAAAAAAACAATTCTAGAGCCAAAAAGTTGTTTTGTCCATAACAAGAGAAGATAAAATCAAAATTAGATGAAATTTAAAGGGTATTTTTGTAGTGATGAAGGATATGAAAGTGTTAGTGAGGGACACTCCCCATATCTTCTTAAATTTTCTAGAAAATATGAATTAGTGGTTTTCAAAGATCAAGTTTGTGCTCCATGATAGGGACTGCGATGAGAATTAAATTTTTACAATGAGATAAGAAATCATACATCAACATATCGAGTTGGGATTTGTGCATAATTCAAAAGGAGTAGGCATGGAGGTCCAAAAATAGGCCAAAAAACATTATTCCTAGATACTTTTATGGATTTTTGAAGTCTTTGAAGGAGGAAAAGAGACCCGAAATCACAAATATGGAACTTTATCCCAGTTTCACTAAAAATTCTAAGTCTAGAGAAAATGGAAAAATAACAAAGTTAAAAAATGCTACATGTACCTAGTATGAATGTTTTCATAGTACCTAACATATTTTATTCTATATGTTGTATGAAATGGTCATTTAGCTAAATTGCACCACTAAGAATGTTGAAATTTTGGTATGCTAGTTTAAACATAGACAATGTCACATTATTATCACTCAACCATAGGCACATGGGCACCCTTGAGCATCCTAACATTTACTTAGAATAAATTTTTCAAGCCTACTTCAGAACCAATAGATAAACCCTAGTTGTTAACTACAACAACAACTCAAGACATGTAGAGTGATCCTTCTCTAAGGGTAGCGCACAAGAGAGAGTGTCTCCATATCCACAGAAAAAGTACCATACACAATTGCAGTAGTTGGAGCTACACTACTCTCTCGGAATTGTGCCATACTTAGAAATAATATCACCAAGATTATCACCAAGATTATCACCAAGAGTTTCACCAAGAACCACCAAGATACTTACCAAGAAAATCACCGAGAAAATCACAAAAATAGTGTTAGAGAGAGACCAAGACCCAAGCTATGAAATTAATCCCTTAATCCTCATTACAGCTGCAACTGCAACTCTTCACAAGACTTGTGCACTTTGTCACGGTCCAAATGATCTAAAACATCATCCATTTATATTAATCTATCGAGTCACTTTTCTGGATGGGCTGAGCTGACTCTTTGGTAATTATATTTTTTGTTTATCTTTTTCCTGTGGAGACGACTTGTATTTATGAAAGATAATATTCTAATATTATTATTCTTCTAGGACAACTTATCTTTTAGGGTTTCCAAACATCTGTTCAATGGTTCACTTGCTTCCAGAATATTCTATTCTAAGTCATAGGTTATACGTGGAGTTTAATACGTCTCGTAGCTACCAAAACATAAACACTCCCTCTTATCTAGGTAGGTATTAACTAATATATTCTTCATGTATTGGTATCAAACACATCCATCCATCTCACATGGAATGGGAAAGAATCACATAGTATTGTATACCAGTCTATAGGTAGCATCACCATATCCACATAGGATATCAATAGTGCAACATGACTTCACCCCATGCATATAAGGTCTCTGGGTAGCTCTCAATAGCTACAACATGACCCTAGGACATCGAATACCCACAATGCATCAACATGTGATCAGGTGCACCCATATCTCAGTGCCAACCCTTTTTCATGCTAGATGAGATCCACTAGATTCAGTGCCAACCCTTTTTCATGTTGGATGAGATTTTTCATTTGTTCTTGATAACATCCCTTTTTCATGCTGGATGAGACCCACCAGACTTAGTGCCAACCCTTTTCATGTTGAATGATATTTTTCCATACTCAGTGCTAACCCTTTTTCATGTTGGATGAGTTCCACCTGTCACTCCCTCTAAAGAGGGACCACACCAAGCTTGTCCATAAAGTACTCGAGATTCTTCCTCGAAAGTATCCTGGGGAACACGTCTGCAACCTGATCCTCAATAGTTGTGAACCAGATCTTCAATGATCCCATCTCTACCATATCCTTGATATAGTAGTATCTGATATTGATATGATTCAACCTATCTCGAAGCCACACTTCTACTTGACATGTTGCAAAAAACTCATGGTCATCCGTAATTAGCACCATATATGACTTCTTCCTGCATCCGGTTGAGCCTCCAACTCCTTACTGTAGTACTCATATCCATCTAGAATTGATCGTCTTTCTCCCTCTCCATCACTAAATATCAACTCGATCTTCAATCTGTTGAGTTCATCACTTGTCCTAAAAAACAAGCCTCGTCATCCTCTTCTTGTAGGTCTTACCTACAAGTCAAATTCAATCCAATAGTCAGCAACATTCCATAATGATGAAATCAGTCAAGGAATAAAGAAATAACAATTTATTAAGTATGATTACATAGTTATGATAGTCATGCAACCACACACAAGGTTTTGTTATCTTTGAACACACTTCTTCTCAACACTCATCCACATACTAATACATGTGGAAACTATCTAGATGCCTTCCATATCTACCAGAACATACTATAAGGAGTGTGCTACTCTGAGAATGTTAGATAGGCTCCATCATGATATGTTGTGTAGTGCTATAAGCTACGTACTTATAAAATCACATGCCAAACATGAGCCTACTGCTAAAAATAAAACTGAGTCACATCATAAATAAAACATATGATAATGAATCAATTATAGTAAGGGATATATAGTCCTCCCTCTTAATCTTGGATATCCGGTATGATGATGTCCTAGAGATGTACTTCTCCTAGAGACTTCATGTCTCTGAGCATCACATCACACACTATTACTTGAAAAGGTCTTCATGTCTGCTTCATGTCTCAAACTAGATACCATCTAATATGTTGTCTCCTACAACCATCACTATATATTCCCTCAAAGTTATCACTTGTGACCTTCCTGGAACAAGGACAACAAAGGGGAAAACAATGGGAAAGAATAATACTCTTATAATAATAAAACAAAAGCTAGAACAATAATCATAGTAGCTCCTTCTCAAAGCTATTGCTTATGACCTTCCTGGAACAAGAGAAAAAATAAAAAATAAAATAATAGAAACAACACTCTTCTAGTGTTGTGATCAATCATTCTTCCATGGTAACCTTCAAGGAATTTATAAAATCACCAAGATTACATGCGAGGAAGAAAAACAAGAAGTATCTCCTAGAGGAGATGTTAGTTCATTTTGCAAATAGGTACAATAAGATTTAATATCAATAGTAATCACATGCTCCCATGCAATCATTGTATCTAGTAGTAATATAATCTTTCAAGGATTGTTGTCACAACTAGTACTGAATAAATTATCAAACTTGATATGTACAGTTTGGAAACTTATTAATTTAATCAGTCAGACCTGGAACTTGGAGTCTTATCCTCAAGAATGAGTGTTGTTTATTTTATTCTATTCACATTGAATCAAGGTGACAAGTATTATGTTCAACATGTCCTTTGTACTTAGGATAATATACTTTCTTGACATAAATTTGAGTTAGATAATTTAATGTAAATAAACTCTAAAATATCAACCTTAATTAATCTAATAATTTGACTAAAGTTACTTTCTAACTCCAACTTTGACCAAAGATTATTATGATAATCATAACTTCAATCAATCAAAAATGAAATCTAAATGTTCATAATTCCATAACAATTATAGGCATATGAAAACAATCACACCTAGAGTGCGTTGTTCCTATAAATGTGTTGGATCTGATATCCCTCTGGATCTATGATTGTACAAGACCCCTTATCCTTCAATCATACTCAAAACAGTGATACAATTTAAATATATATAAGTGCATACCTTCGGAAACATCGACAGGTGGTGACACCATCTCACAACAACAGTAAGCAATGAAAAACTCAAAAAATTCAAGGTGAATCAGCTTTATTTCTAGATATAGTTGGATATGCACTAGGGTAAGGCACACTAGGACAACCTAAAATTAGTCCCAATACTTCACAGAAACTTTCAGTACAACTGGTACTGCAACTGGTGTTGCAACTGGCACAACAACTCACATGGAGGAACTGGTACAACAAACCTATTGTTCTATGAGGAAACCCTAATTTTTTCAACTTCATAATTTTTCAGATATAATGTAGGGAAGAGATGTTCCCTACTTAGTGGAAAATGAGGATCTCCCTTCTCGTGGTTAGACTATTATGAAGGAAACCAACTCTGATACCATGCTGAAATTTTGGTATTCTCATTTAACCATAGACAATGTCACATCATTGTCACCCAACCATAGGAACAAGGCCACCACCCATGAGAATCCTAAACTTTACTTAGAATAATTCAACCAAGATTACTCCATAACCAACATATAAGACGTAGCTACTAACTGCAACAACAACGCAATACAGGTAGAGTGCTTCTTCGCCAAGGGCAACGCACAAGAACAAGAGTCTCCATATCCATAAAACAAGTACCATAAACAATTGCAGCAGTTGCAGCTGCACTACTCTCTCATAATTGAGCCATACTTAGCAAGAATATCACCAATAATAGCACCAATATTTTCACCAAGAACCACCAAGAGAATCACCAAAATAGTGCTAGAGAGATACCAAGACCCAAGAGATGACCATATAACCTTATTCCTCCTTGCATCTATAGTTGCAGCTGCAATTGCAACTCTCCACAAGACTTGCTCACTTTATCACGGTCCAAATGAGATAAAACATCCTCTATTTATATTAATATTTCCAGTGAATTTTTTGGCTGGGTTGACCTGACTTTCTGGTAATTATATTTTCTATTTATCTTATTCCTATGGAGCCAGCTTGTACTTCTGGAAGACAATATTCTAATATTATTATTGTTATAGGGTTTCCACGCATCTTTTTAATGGTTCAATTGCTTCGGGAATATTCTATTCTAAGTCATAGGTTATACATGGAGGTTAATACCTCTCGTAGCTACCAAAACATCAACAAAGAATAGGGAACAATTAAGAAGAAATGGAAAAATTAAGAAGATTATAACTTTTCTCTCAAAGGTCAAAATGAGGCATGGGTATAGTTGTCAAAAGGATTACATGAAGGAGAATGTGTCTAAAGAATCATAATTTGTACTAGTGCATTTTTGTTTTTCATAAATTGAGATGAAGAATGACATGTAGCTAATTTAATGAAATATTTTGCAGTAGTCATAATTCTAACATTAATTGTTAAATGAACATTTTTGTAGAATTAGAGGTACATGCATGACATATAGATAGATGATGCATAAGGTTCTTACATCCATGTAGATGAAATCATAGGATTAAATATCAACCTGGGAAATGCATAAACAAAGTCCAATGTGTATAAAAGAATAGAGGAAACTATAGTGATGATGAAGAGATTGGACAAGGAAGTACGGAGCTATAAAGTAGATAATGAAATATTCATAAGATCTCAAGATGAGAATTAGAACCAAATTAATTCTCAGTTTCTATAAAGTATGAATAATTTCCATAGATAAATTAATAAGGTGTCTAGCATAAGACATGCATATAGTGGATGACATTTGGTAGATCACACACCTCCTAACTGAAGGAATGACTATAAAGGGCCAATGAACTCAATAAGTGGTAGTATCAATCACCATTCACCAATAGATTCACTAGAATAGAACCTACGTTTTCATAATTAGAGAGAATCCCAAGTAGGTCTCCTATAAAACATCAAAGGAGAAGGTCATAGTTAGATAGTTTACAAGGAGAGATAAGGAGGATCAATCCACCCACATTTGATGGATAACATAGGAAGGGTCACTAACAGGAATCTTGGTTGTTGGGAATGATAAAATATTTTTTAGTTGCATAATTATTCCTCAAATATGGAATCAAAGTTTTCCGTATATAATATTTAAAGGAAAACTTCCATGTTGGGACTAGTTGAATCAATTCAAGCATATTGATGAAAAAAGAATCAATTGGAAGCATTTTAAAAAGTATCTTCAGAAGAAGTACTTTTCATAACACTATTATGAGCGTAAAATGCAAAATTTATTTGAGCTTAAATTAGGAAACATGACCATGGAAGAGTATGAGAAAACAATGTTATAACTTATGAGGTGTTTCAATTTCATTAGGGATGACAAGGTTAAAATTCATAGCTTCTTGAGTGGATTTTCATCCTTCTACAAGGATAAAAATTAGTTTGATGAACCCAAGAATTTGGAGGAATCTATGAGAAAATATAACTTTTTGTATGAGAAAATTAAAGGAAGACCATAATTTTAAAAATATTGGGATGAGAAAAAGAAAGGCAAGAGGAGGAAAGGGTTCCAACCATGTTTCTTTCAAAATATTTAACAATCATATAGACAAGGGAATAAAGAACAAAATTACCCCAATATAATATATTTCTTTTGGAAAAGGATGACAAAAGAACCTATAAAGTGTTGGGGATTTGAGGGACACCACATGTATAAAGAGTGTCCTCATAAAGGAGATAAGATGAGGATTGTGCACAACCTTAAAAAAATTTATACAATGGAAGACATGAGAAAGAATGTGCTAAGGATTTATGTATCCTTGGACAATAGACACACATACTATCAATCCCACATAATTGAGGTTTTAGTTAAGATTGATAATCAACCCATAACTACTTTGATTGATTCGATAGCTAGTTATAGATATTTAGATCCTAATATGGTTTATAGATTTAAATTGAAGAGATATAAGCATGAAAACTCTTGGTTGGTTCATCTAGCCACTGGAACCAAGAGAAGAGTCAATGAACTTGTTAAATGTTTCCCATTGAACATCAATGGATTTATAACTAAGGTATATTTGAACATCATATCGCTTGGTTCATATGAATTCTTGATTAGTATGGATCGTATGGAAAATAATCATGCTATTCTATATTGCTACAATAAGGATTTCAGATGTCTTGATGAGGAAGGGAATTTAAGGAGAGTTGAAGGTATTCCAAGTCCTATATCTGTCAAAGAAAGTTTTTCATTGAAACTAAAAATAATTTTTAGAAAAGGGTGTCAGATATATGCAACAAATATGGAAGAGAAAGCCAAGGATGAAGTGTCAAATATTGAATATTCTCTATATTTGAAAGAATATTAAGATGTGTTTGGGGAAATTCTAGTATTTCCACCTAGGAGAGGCATTCACTTGCCCATTGAATTAATGCATGGAGTTTCCCCAATGTCCAAAATTCCCAACCGAATGAGCACATCTAAAATGAAAGAGTTGCAAATGAAACTATAAGAGTTCTTAAAGAAGGGGTACATATTCCCAAGTGTTTCACCTTGGGGCGCCCTAGTAATTTTTTTGAATAGAAAGGATGGAACTTAGAGGTTTATTGACTTCTGACAATTGAATAAGGCTATCATAACGAATAAGTACCCTCTACCACATGCTGATTACCTTGTTGATCGGTTGAAAGGAGAAATGATATTTTTCAAAATTTACCTGACATTAAGTTATCATCAAGTGACAATTGGAGAACAAGATACTAGAAATATAGCCTTCTAGACAAGGTATGGTCATTATGAGTTTTTTGTTGTACCATTTGAGTTGAAAAATGTGTTTTCTACATTTATGTGTCTAATGAATGGAGTGTTGAAAACTTACCTAGAAAACTTTTCCATTGTCTTCTTGGATGATATTTCTATTTACTCCAAGACTAAGGAGGAGCATGAGAATAATTTGAGAATGGTGCTACAGTTTCTAAGAGAGCACTATTTTCATGCCAAGTTTATAAAGTGCATTTTTTATGAAAATAAGAACGATTATTTGGGCCACATTGTCTCTAAAAATGGCATAGGAATGGATCCAAAACATATTTAAGTAATAAATTTGGCTAGCATCAAAGATAATTTCAGAGGTCATATTTTTAATGGGTATGGATTGTTACTACATGAGATAAATTTTAGGTTTCTCCAAGATTGCACACCCAATCACTTGACTAGAAAATAAAGGAACATAATTTGAATGGATTACCAAGTTGAAGAGATTTTGCAACACTCGAAGGATTTTTTGACTACTGCACCTGTATTGAATATTGTAGACACAAATAAGATTTTTTTTGTGTGCAAATATTTATGTAAATAAGGGAATGGTGGAATCGTCACCCATAATGGGAACACAACTTTCTATGAGTCGATAAAGTTGAAGGAGAACAAGAGGAACTATTACATGCATGACTTCAAACTTGGAGAAATTGTTGATGTGCTAAAAATGTGGATGCATTATCTCATCCACAAAAAAATTGAGATGAGGACATAAAATAGTGATTTGAAATATTTTTTTGGACAACCAAAATTGACTTCTAGACAAGTTATATGGTTGGAATTCCTCAAAAAGTATGTCTTTGAAATCAAGCACATTAATGGAAAAGAGAATAAAGTGGATCATGCAATAAATAGAAGGGTGCATGAGATGCATGCTTCAACCATAAGGATGTATATTTTATATTTGAAAAGTAAAATTTTAGAAGTTGTAACAATAGACTAACATTATTTGCAAATTCAATAAAGATGACAATGGGATAATGTATAGTATAAATTTAAAGATTATAGGTTGGAAAAGGATGGAATCCTCTTGTATAGGAATAAATTTTATGCTCCTAATTCTTAGGAGTTAAGAATTTTTTTTTAAAGAGACGCACAATATTCCATATGTTGGACGTCCAAGCTATCTGAAAAAAAATGTAGTTGTAAGAGGCCAACATTATTGTCTTGGAATGAAGAAAGATGTAGATGATTTTATTGCTATATGCATGTAATGCCAAAAGGTAAAGGATAATCACAAACATATAGTAATATTTCTACAATGATTTCCCATCCTAGAGTGGAAATGACATGTTTCTACCATAGATTTCATTACTAAGTTTCCCATAATATCAAGGCAACATGATTCAATCATGGAAGTGGTGGAAAAAATTACAAAGATTGAACATTTTATTTGATTCAAGGTGACATATAAGGAGGCCAATGTTTTATAAATTTATCTGAAATAAATTGGTAGGCTACATGGTATTCCTAAAAAAATCATGTATTTTTGGAATTAAATGGTAAAAAGACGTCGTTGAAATTGAGAAATTTCCCAAAGTTGCTAGTGAGATATTATGGTACATTTGAATTTATATAGAGGATAGGTCTTGTTGAAAACATTCTTGAATTTCCCAAATATATGAGAGACCACACCAACTTTGACGTGTCTTTATTCAATAAGTATGTGCATGATCCTAATAAAATGATTTATTATATTGTTATATATGTGGAGCATGAAGGGGAGTTTCGGGTGGAGTTGGTGTGCACCCTAGACTGAAAAGTTAAAGTAGTCAAGAACCAATCCATAGGCCTGGTAAAGGTCCATTGAACTTGGTACATTCATGAAGACTCCACATGGGATCATGAGGAGGCCATGAGGGAAGATCAACTTCAACATTTTGTATATTTTTTAGGAAATTTGAATGCAAATTTGTACATACATGTATTGTTACATCCAAGTATTGAATTATGATACCATTAAATTTCTTATATGTTCTTCATATGAACATTGTTAAGAGGAATAACAATAATAATTTATAAACACAATTATCATAGATGTTTCATAACAAAAGAACCATAATTATACACATAGTAAATAAAATCAGCACATGAAAGACACTTATCTCATGAAATAAATATCAATTGTCTGTTGATTTTCCACATTCCTCCCATCCATAGTCCACACTACTCATAATCTCAGCAGCGGGTCACCCCTGAGTTGGGGTTAAACTCTACCAGGGCAAAGGGAGTCTTAAGATAGTCTAAGGTATGATAATTTGTAGAATCTCTTAATACAAGGTGCTCAACTGCTACAATTATCCTACAATCTCTCATTCACCCCATGCTTGTCCCACCCCAAGAAGTGTTCCCCTTCTCTACTAAACAGTCCATCGGCTACCCCACTTCCCTTTCATGGCTTTAGCAAAAAGACAAATATGAAGTCTCAGATCCCTATAACTATTGTCCAATGCACCATGAAACAATTGTGAGTAGTTTCTCACTAGAGAAAACTACTCACAAGCCTAACAATCCACTTATTCAACATATGGGACCGCCAATCAACCTCTTCAACATACTGGACAAACCACCCACTCTTCAACGTACGGGCCTAACAACCCACCTCTTCAAATTGCATGAATACCAAGTACCAGTATCGATGGTAGGATGGATGAGTGAATGGTAAGAGTGATGAATGGATGATATAAAAATATGGGGAATCACACTATATTTCCAAATGTATATATGCACGTTCCCTTTATGACACATGTTACTCAAGGACCTCCCTTGTCCCTGATTTTCAAAAATAGGATATATTCATATCCATAACTTTATATTTAAATAATATTGATATAATGTTCCATTGGGATTAAGACCCCTTAGCTTATCACCTTTCCTATACTCTTAGCCACCTTTCCATTTCTAGTGGATTTTATCCCCCCATACTCATTTGTGGGATGGTCTACAACAATTATGTACTTTATTAATGATATGAGTGTTTACATATTACAATAATAGGCTCAGTGGCCTTTAGCATCTAGGCTCTCTAGCCTAATAATCACATAATCCTTATAACCTATATTAACCTGGCTCAATAGACTATAAAACATATTTACATTTATAGTTGTGGATTGACTTGGGTTATTACATAGTCGACATGATACTTGTCACTTGTGGACCCTTGGAGGGCGTGCTTGTTTGTCTATGCAGGACCTTTCCCACAAGATGGATGTTGGACCCCACATGTGAAATACCATGGATGATGAGTGGTGCACCTAGAGGATACAAGACATATCCTTTGGAGGATCCATAACATCTCCATAGGATGATGTTGCACCATCACCCACCTAGAATTTTTCATTTAGAGGTCTAGGATGTCATTTCTTATCCTGTGGCATCACCTTGAAGGGTTATGGTTTTATGGATGAGATGTTTCTAGAGGTATCTTGATAGGAGGAGACCCATGGCAAGGCATTTTGGCACATGAGAGCATGACACATGTCCTTCGAAGGCCCAATGTCTTCCTCCTTTATGCTTGATGTTTCATTATGAGGTATTATATCACCCTTTTAGGGAATGATGTCACCTTATTAGTATTTATTTTTATGTAATTTTATTTTTTGAGTTTATGAAAAGATAATTTAGGGGTCAACCCCACTTGTTGAGACATGAATTTTCACTTGAGACTCTTGGATGTATAGGTTTTCCATATAAATATGGCTATCCAAATTTCATTTTGGATCATCACAACTTCCTGCGATTTGTGAGAGAACACATCTGA
>SNQJ01S0004953.1:214598-225128 GCA_010110895.2 Picea sitchensis | reverse complement strand
TGCTATTATTGTTTCATAGTGAATTTTACTTGTTCATGATTGAATGTTTCTGAGTAAAACCCTAAGAGAGGAGTATAAGTTCTTCCTCCTCTCACTAGGTTAATCTTATCCAAAATTGTTTGAAATGAAATCCTATCTAGGGTTAGACTCCTAAATCCCTAAAGTGATAGAACTTTAGTATTTTATCCCTAGACTCTTGATTTTTTATCTAGGTGAAGCTACAAGAAGGGGGAAAAGGTTTCTAGCGTCTAAAAGTTCTTGCACCCTAGAAATTCTCCTCCTAAAGAATTAATATATAATTCCCTAATGTGCTAGCACCTTAAATATTAAGTCCTACCTCTAGGTTGAATCTAGATGAAGTTCCAAGTTAGATGTATTTTTTATTATAAAGACTCCAAATCCAATGGAATTGATCTCTATGCTCTCTTATGGTGAAAGTGATCAACAAACTCTTTATTTCAATTCTCTCAAGCATCCTACTAGGTTTACTAACACTAACTTGAGCTAATTGGATGGTAAACTTGTTGTTGTTGCAAAAAAATTCTAGAGACGACTTTTATGCATTTCTCTAATAGTTACCTAACATACTCACAAATCAAATATAACAATTGGATAATGTTTTATTGAGTAGATGCTAGATTTTCATGCTCAACTTTTGCAATTCTAAAGTGTAAATTTTGTTGTTGTTAAATAATTTATCTATTTTTGTTGTACTAATGTTAACTGCTGCAATTTTATAACAACCATAAAAAATTTCATTGTATAGTGTCTTAAGAAGGTATTATTTTCACTATTCCACATGGAGCTCATCATATATATGCTATAAGTGTTCTCGTTTGGGGTAGGTACTCAAACAAATTCATACCTATCTTTTCCTTTGACCCAGACCTTGACTTAGGTGATCAAGAGAGGGAGTGGTAGGCTTAGGTAAAAAACTTGATACTTTTATCACTTCAGGTCACCAGGGAGGCCTCCCCTATGGTGGACCTCTTCCACCAATAAAAAATGGGTATTTGTTACTAAGGTGACAATGTTAGGCTATCCTTTCATTGCACAAGATTTGGTGACTTGCGTGTGGGCTTTGACACAAGTACAAATCCTGCGATAACATGTACAAATAATCAATCTTGGTGCAACTAGAGTTCTTGGAACCAAAACTCTGATAATTTATGTTATATATGTATTGGATCCCTATAAGAGAAGTGGGATATCCTAAAGAGATACATTTCAGAGAAGCATTACACTTCGTTGGGTGTTGTATATTAAGAGGAAGGATATATATTTGTTAGAATTTCCAATGAGAGTCACTAAAATGTGAAATTATCGAGTATTGTGATGTAAAATTATGTATATGTATACATATACATTGATATGGTGGTATGCACCGAGGACTAGAAATTGTAGGGGGAGGGGATTATAACACCCTAGTTCTATCCACTAATGTAGAATTGTATATTTTTAAGAAGCATGAATTCCCATAGGCCATGTGATGTAATATGTAAAAATTATACATTGAAAATAATAAAATGAAATACAGTGGCAACTATAGATTGGTAAGGACCTGAGTAATGGGGGGGTATGATTCCACAAGGTAGGAGGATTAATGGGGGGTTTTGAGGGGTTTACACATGCCTTTGATTCTTAAGCCACATTCATAATTTTGTTTGTCATTTAGTCATTTATCCCCTTGAAATGTTAATGGCATAATCATTCAATTCACATAAGAAGTTGGGTGAGGAATTTATCCCACTCAATTATGATAGCATAGTTTGAGTGCAATCGTCCTTAGGGGAAGAGTAAGAGTCAATCAATCATTAGATAAGAGGAAAATTTAAGTGGGAAGAAAAAAAAATTACAGTTAGCAGGAAGGGAGAAAAAATAGGGTTGGGTGATGAAAAATAAGTTTCGAGTAATACTGTGTATTTAAGGTAGCTTGATGAATATGGCAATTATGTTGAAATTGATTTTTTCATGTCTGAGTGATTTTTGGTGATAAATCACTCAAATATCATTTGTAAATTCTTTATGAGCACTCCTATTGTAGCTAGATTTCCTGGAGCCCCCAGTAGAGAGATTCATGGACGATTTGTGTTGGAGCCCTGGACGAGATGGATATTATTTGAGGGAGTACAGTTCATAAAAGGAGATATCATCCCATGGGTTGTGTAGAATGATGGGGAAGAGAGTTGTGTGGTTTGAATTGTTGTAGGAGTTGCATCACTATGTTTTATTGAGTATTTGAGTTGTTACAGTGGATTGTGGATGCCCATAGAAGCTTGTTCGTCCTTGTGGACTCATAGCGCCAGATTGGGGGTGATTTGGTGCTAAGATAATTGGAGAAACAAAGTCTATGGTTTGGTGGAGCATTCAACATATGCAATTGGTTGTGTAAAACATTTTAAAAGACAAGTGTTTTTCTCACTGTGTCATTTGGAGTTTTAATGCTCGATCGAATGATGCATTGAATTTGTATATTATATAAATAAATGTTGTTGCATGTGTTTAATTTTTGTTGTGTATTTTTAAATCTATATATTCATATTTTTAAGAATTAATGATAACAATTTTTAGCATTTGAATCAATCTATTTAATCGATTTAGAAGTAATGTTGTTGAGCAAGGGAGTTGGTTACGTCACCTAACCAAGTCATTTACTTAGTTTTGTTAACATTGAAATGTATCTATTAAATACAACTAAGGGAATGTTAATGCATTTGGTACCATCTAAAGAAGGCTATTTCATTTCTTAAAGAAGGAGGTGCATTTATATGTAGAATTAGTATGGAGAGATAAAAAATTCTTAATGGTTTGAAAGAAGATAAAGTTTTGAATAGTTATCATAATGCTAAGTGCATTGGTAGTCTTCTATGTGTAGTGTGTTCTTAGAATATCGCGATTAGGCTTACGTTTTCGAGAGCATCCAAATCGAGTTCAATTTATATACAAATAATACTTACAAAACTTGATATCAATTGAATATTATCAAAACAATTTAATTAGTGCGTATGGTTTCATAGTATAGAGAATTGTGGAGATTATATTGAATACATTAATGATGTCATCCAAATTGTTGGAAGATACAACATCAAAGAATTTGAAGAATTTATTTCTCACTTTTACCTTCATTATTCAAAACATTATTAAGAATTAATAGAGTTTTGAAAAATAATATTTAAAATAAAATCATATATTATTTGTAAAGAAGAATAAAAAGTGATATTTTTCAAACATTATTATTACTAGAAATAATTATATTTAAGTAAAAGTGGTTGATACAAGTCAATGTATGAACTTATAAAAACCACTTTTACTTAAATGTTATTTTTTCTACTTAATGATCAACAAATAGAAGATTAATAGACCAATAATGCATTAATACATGATGAATGTATTAATAAATTAATGTAATATATTAATTCAATAATAAATAAAAAATATTTGTTTACATAAATACATTAAAGTATCAATACATTATTCATACAATAATAAATTATTAATATAATATTATATTATGAATATATTACTACATTATTAAAATAATAATACATTAATATTGTGTTAAATTATTAATACAATAATATATTATCAATATATTACTACATTAATAAAGTAATAATACAATAATATTGTGTTAATATATTGATGTAATAATATGTTAATGTTAAATTAAATTAATAAAGTATGAATATACATTAATAAAATATAAATACATCAATATTAACTTATTATATAAATATAAAATATCAAAGTATTACATTAAAGTATTAATACAATAAGAAAAAAAAATATTAATATTAGTACATGAAGTTTATACATTATTAAATTTATTATTAATATTAATGTATAAGTTTAATAATGATATTTTATTTAAAAAAATATTAGTACATTAAGTTTATACATTATTAAATTTATTATTAATATTAATGTATAAGTTTAATAATGATATTTTATTTTTATTAATGTGTTAATACTTTAATTTATATGTTAAATTAATGTAATTTTTAATTAATAGAGTAATATTTTAAGACATTAATGTATTTAGGCATTAATGCATTAATTAACAGATCATTAAAGTTGATCATGGTTGACCTTAATCATGGTTGACAATGGTTGACTGAGGTTTACTATGGTTGACCATGTCCATGGTTGTCCTCTGTTGACCATGTGCACCTGATTATGGTGAGACATTTTGATTATGTTTATCCATGGTTAACTATGGTACTATTGCATCACTATGTTGATGAGGTTTTGTTAATCACATTGCAGCATTAAGTTTTGTTTGTTCCAAGATATCGTCAAGTTATTGTCATTACATTGCGACATAGGGTTTTTTTTCCACATTATAGTGTTGGAATAAATTTATCACTTTTCAAAAATGGGTTATGTTCATGACATTCTATTGTTGTGAAATGTTTGTCTCGTTGCAATTTTGGGTTATGTTTGTCACATTGCGACACTGGGTTGTGTACATCACATTGCGATAATGAGTTATGTTCATCACATTATGATGTTTGGAAATGTTTGTTGCATTGTGATGTCACAATATGTGAGACACATTACAATTTTAGGACATGTCTGTCAAATCGCAGTGACATGTCTATATTCATAACATTGTGATGCTACTATGCTTGTCACATTGCGACGTTACTATGTTCTTCATGTTGCAATGTCGATTTATGTTCATCATATTTTAATGTTGCATCATGTTTGTCACATGACAAGGTTGGTTTATGTTTCAGACATTATGAAAATGATGTTTTGGTCAAGTTCTTCAAAATAATTTCTAACAAAGTGTTTACTCTATTGACTAATGTTGACCACGACCAAGAGTACAGTTTATTATAGTTGACCTTGACCATGTTTCAATATTATTTCCCATGGTTGACTGTGGTTAAACATGGATGAGAATGACCTGGACCAATGTTGAGTATGGTTGATCATGGATGAACTTCAACATGGTTAACTATGGTTGACCATAAACATGGTTGACTATGGTCGATCGAGGTTGTCTATGGTTGACCATGCCCATGGATGACCTTACTAGACCATGTAGAGCTAATTACGGTAGGCCATGCATATTTTGTTTAACCATGGTTTATTATGTCACTTTCGCATTACAATGTTAATCAGATTTTGTTCGTCACATGATATCTTGAGGTTATGGTCATCACATTTCAATGTAGTGTTTTTCTTGTCACATTATGGTGTTGGAATAGGCTTGTCACATTCCAATACTAGGTTATGTTCATCCCATTATGATGTCAGGAAATGTTCGTCTCACTCCAATGTCAAGCTATGTTTTTCACATTGTGACATTGGGTTGCATACATCATATTATGATAATGGGTTATGTGTGTTACATTGTGACATTTTTTTTTTTTTGTCAAATTGTAATGTCGAAACATGTCTTCACATTTCAATACTAGGATATGTTCATAACATTGTGATGATAACCTATGTCCATCATATTGTCATACTGTAATGTTCCATGCCTTGCGACGTTACTATGTTTGACACATTGCAACATTACTATGTTCGTCACATTTCAACCTCTGGTTTTCTTCATCATATTGCAACATCGAGTTTAGATGAAAAGGTTGGTTTGCGTTCAACAGATTATGAAAAGAATTTTTTTTCCAAGTTTTAAATAAAAAATTAACGAAGTGTTTCCTATGTCAAAAAGATAGGAAATTTAAACTAGCGCGATGTATTACATAAAAGAAAATTAGCATAATAGGATTTCTAATGAAATTAATAGAAAATCATCTTCAACTTTAGAGTTGATTATTTTTACTTGTTCTAAAGACATTAATAGAAAATCATCTAGAAATTTATAGATAATGAATTATACTTGTTCTAAATAAATTGATAGTAAATTTATTTTATTTATACTTTTTCTATGGACATTGATAGAAAATCATCTAATAATTTATGACCATTATACTTCCATATCTATTTTCTATATAATTTTCAATATTTTTATTTGTCATGTGAGAATTCACAAAACATGTCTCTCACCCATTGAAAACATGTCAAAGATTGGTGGGAAGGTTACTGGGAGAGGCAGATTGTGGATGAATCTATGTCCTTCAAGAGAGAACCCACCTAGGAATCCTTTCTAGATTCCCTTGATGAGGAGTTATACCTTTTTGGAAGCTATCATGACTAATATATGAGAGGGTTGAATCTACATTAGGAGAGATGCTAGACAATGTCAGAGTATACCAACATCTTCCATAAACCGTCCTCAAATTTAAGTGTTCAATACTCTTAGAGACAATTGTTTTTGAAGTATCGCAGTGACCTACATAGGTACATATAATTACAAATGGATTTCCTATAAATCGCTTTAGTAGGACTTGATTATTGATATTCTCTCAAAATTGAACATAAATTCAATAGCGAAATAAGTGAAAGTTTGGGTCCAAAGTTCAACAACAACAGAAGCATGGAAAAGTTGGTCATAACTCACAAAACAAGGGACATAAAAATGAAATTGAACCTTATGATAACCAATCCAAGCTACAATAAAAGAAAAATAATGGTAAGATGAACAAGGATACTGGAAAGTGCTGTGAGCTCCAAAATATACCTTGGCATAACACTGATGAATACCACTTAAAACAATCATTGTTGGATGATCTTAAAGAAAATGAGTCGAACCTTGACTTAGACACTGATTTAGAATAGGGAGAGAAAATCATCGAAATAGAACCTAGTGCTACCATCACAATTCCATAAATATCCAACCATATGAGTTTGAAGAGCCTGAGGAGGGGGAGTGCCTCTTCCATTCACATACATGGTTGAAGGGAACCCCACTACATTTCATTGTTGATAGTGGCAGGCAAAAGACCCTAATATTGAACAAATTCATCAAGATATTGAATATGCCGACGATGCCACACCCCCAACCATACACCATTGGTTGGCTTATCTAGGGATGATACTTTCATGTCATCCAATGATGTCTCCTATCCTACAATATCAAGCCCTTCAAACATGAGGTACATTTTTATTTTACCCCACTTGAAGTGTTTGATGTTCTTTTAGGAAAACCATATATGTTGAAACATCACATTATTTAGGATTCTCGACCATGTAACGGAATTTTTACTCTAGGGGGAAAACTCTATAGGATTCTAGAGGTAGTTATTACTACTACCATTTCAGTGATGTAGGAAAAAAGAGTTCTGAAAAGTAATCTCTCAGACCACAATTTTTTCCCTCTTTGTGATCCAGTTAGAAAGTAAACAGAAGGTCACTGTTACCACCATATCCCAAGACCTCTCTATATAGTAGAAGAAGGTTGAAAATATTCTAGAGGAGATGAAAGATAGTTTTTCACCCTCAATGGTGCCTTTACACCACCAATTCAAGAATTCCATTGACTTGGTGCCTGGTTCTCCCTTCCAAAGATGCTCTTATTCCAAAGAGTGATATTATTCCATATGGTCAACATATATATAATAGAACCCTTCATAGATTCATTAGTGATGGCCCTTTTCAGGTGTGCTTGGGGTTCCATCCATTATCCCCCATTGATATATCTCTTATTGTTTCATCTTCACTAACAAAGTACTATTATACTCATACCAAGACATATCATGCATTTAGATCTGTTGAACAGATATAGAACCTCCAACAACAAGTTCATGACATATCTCAATAGGATAATTCCAACTACAAGATGCACAACTACTTCAGCAAAGAAAGTGAATCACCAAGGTTCAAATTGTGCAAAATGTTTCCCATATCCCAAGGGAACTTGATGTAATGGGGAATATTACCTCCTAATGGGGGAGGATTGATACAGGTACATCTTAATGGCCATCCACCTTATCCACTAAATCAATGTTTTCAAGCCTGTGGTTTTGATAAACCATGATATTCACCATTTTGATGAGGAATCTAATGTAATTCCATCTCCATTTCTTAATTACATCCATCATGTAATGATTCCTACAATGTTAATGTACATGATACAATAAGAACTCCATAGTGAAACACACTTTGGCTAGAGTAGTAGTGGGATGGGTGACCCCCCGAGAAGTATGCCTATTGAATTTTGTTAACTTAGACCAATTTATCCTACATGCATCATGGTAATTATTCTCCTCTCACTCTTTGATATATAATCGAGGTGATGGAGGTCCTTTGAGAATGTAATTGAGTGTGATGTAATGGTTATTGAAAATTAGCGTAGCCGACATCTCTTTCTCTTCATAGATAAGGTACAACCATTTTATCCAATTTGTGTTTCACAATGTTTTTCTATTTTATTCAATAATAAAAGTTGGGTTTCACTGTATTTCTAACCTCTCTGCTATATTCTTTTTCATATCCCATTTTTTCCTTAACATAATCTAGATAAAATACATAGTTAGTTTCCATGCATCGATCTATAGATAGGTATGACATGTTTTTACCAAAAGCCCATCTTGTTAGTATAGTTAAAGAAGGTACTAGTGAACAACAACAACAACAAGAAGATTGCCAGGACCTTTTTTCGAGAAGATATTCACAAATAATTGAGAAATTCATTGAGAATCCTAAATAAAAATCATAGATTTTCATATATCATTTCATTGACTTTGTGAATAATTTTACGATAGAGAGGGATCTACATCTTATAAATTTATGGTAGAAGAGGAATATGAACAAGCTAAAAATTTTGAATTTCTAGTTTTGGAAACTAATGAAGCCACACGGATGAGGAACAACAATAATTTTTCATTTCCTAATTTCCATGTTCTCACTATTCAAGACCCTAATACATGACTTTCTTAGTTTGAGGTTGTCTAGATAACCTATGATTATGCATCTAATATTCACAAAGTCATTTCCTCTCTCTACATTGAAGGAATCAACCTTGAGATGGTTCATGAGCTTGGAGAGAAATACTATCATATTTTGGGAGTAGATGAAGAAAAAAATTATTGACCCTCTCAAAAAAATGACCCCATGTTATCTTGAGAGGCTATCGTAAAATAAAACCTACACTAATTAAAAAATGAACTTTTGGGAGAACTCAAGAATATGTTTGTAAAACTATATGTCCTTCAATATATTAAGGATGTACTCATATACAATTAGTTCATCAAAGAATTATACCCTATGAGAAATAAGGAAAAGAAGAAAGAGATCCCTATGGTAAATGTTACAAGGAAAATCACTAATTTCATGTTATGCAAGGTTTCCATACCCTAACACTCTGAGATAAGATGTAATATAGTACATGTGTACATTAATAAGATCTTGATAGAGATTATCTTTTTTCTTGTTTTCTCGCTGGTCTATGAACTACGGGACTAGCCTATGGCTTTAGAAACCACGACTCAGGGGCATCTAAGCCATCAAAATCACCCAGGGATCGCACCCGTCATGGGCCACACCAAACCTTAACATGATGGATTTTTTGTCACCACAGGTTTTGAATCAGTGACTTTAACATCACGAAGTTCATTAACAACACACTCGGTCACCGACTGTCATACACCTCTGATACTTTTGATCAAGATTATCTTAATAGATTTGGAGAACAAAATTAATTTCATGACCAAGGACATAATGCCCAAGTTGAATTTAAAGAAGTTGTTATGACACACACTTAATGTCCTCCATCTTGGAGATGGATCAACTATTAACTTGAATGGATTTTTACATGATTTTATGATAGAAATTGACTCAAGGGAGTAATAGACTTGATAGTCCCAAAAAGTAAAGAAAAAACTAATGAGTATCCACTTGTATTAGGTAGACCTTGGATAGATATAAATAATGCACACATATGTTGTAGTATACAGTAAATGACCATCCACAATGGTTAACCACAAAAAATATTATCTATTTAATCCCCTACAAAACCTTTGATTAATACAATATACCTCTAAATGTAAGTTCAGAAAAATGGGGGGACACATTTCAAACTATCATACATCTAATCACCACCATACAAACTTCTTTATCCCCTAGACAAGTATACGAGAACACAATTATTTCCAACCATATACAAAATGTGTACCCTGTTGATATTCTGGTAGCTGCGGGAGGTATTTACCCCCACGTGTAAACCTAATGAGAATAGAATATTTCGGGAAGCAAGAAGAAACCCTAATGAGTTGGATAATAACCCTAGAAGACAACTCGGCTCAAGAGGATAATTTGTATTAGGTTATTAGCCTCCAAGAGAAGAAGTCGGCCAGAAGAAATATTATATGCTAAGTAAATAGGCACCCAAAATGAGAAGTCGGCCCGGGCAATTAGCTAGAATTAGTATAAATACAGGAGGCCAGTCTTCATTCTGGCAGGCATTCTCAAAACTGCAAGGCTCACTTGTGCACACTATAGTTAGCCATTTTGTACGCAAGTGTGGAGGAGAAGCTGTAACACACCCACTATCATTATTTTTAAAAATTTCTTTGAATTAATCTCCCTCAAATGGTAAATCCCCCTTAGAGGAGGTTGCATTAGCGAGCTACCCATTCCCGATTCAATATTGGGGTTCAGGGTTTCTAAAATCAAAATTCA
>SNQJ01S0004953.1:202018-214548 GCA_010110895.2 Picea sitchensis | reverse complement strand
CTTGTTGAAGAACTACCGCTACATTTTCTAGCAGGAGGAGTCACCAAAGCACTGTCACTAGGGTTACTAGCAGGTGCAGTTGCAAAAACCCTAACCCTCTCATTGAGGCACCTTAAGTTAAGGGATTGACCTAATTTCTGAATAGACCAGTGTGCCCTAACCTAGTGCATCTCTTGGTACTCTCAGCAAGCTAAGACGTCAAGTTTGAGTTTTTGGTCAAATATAGGGTTGACAAAGTCAAAGAAGCCATGGATTACTCTATGAAGTCTGAAAATAGGTTATATGCAGCTTCTAACTTCAGAGCGTGGAAGACAAGGATTGACTTCATCATTTCCATGAATAAAGTGTTGAATATCATTAAAGGAAAGATCGTGGAATGAGAGTTTGAAGAAGGAAAAGATAAAGAACCGCAGAATGTTGCAGTTATAGAGAAGTTCAAATACGATGACATCAATGCCATGAGTATCATAGTGGACTCTATAAAAGACCAATTGATACCCTTGATTTCCCATATTGACTCATCAAAGATGTTGTACTATTCCCTAACAAACCTCTTCTCTGTCAGAAACATTGGACAAGCAATGAGTCTGAAGAATGCACTCTGTGACATGAAGATGAATGATGATGACAACATAACATCATATTTTTTGAAAATCTCTCAGTTAAGAGATCAACTACAATATATTGAAGAGATAATTTTAAAGAAGGAATTGGTAGACATAGTACTCAATGGTCTTCCCAAGATATGGGATGCATTTGCCGCAAGCATGAACACAAGGAAGGAGTATTCTACATTTGAAGAACTTTGGAATTGTTGTGCTCAAGAAAAATCAAGGATCCGTGAAAAAGAAAAACCTCAAAAGAAATACGATGATCAATCCTTCACAACAAGATTCAAGAACTCCGGGAACAAAAGGAAGTTTGAAAAGAATCCAAATCAAAAGAAGGATATGTCAGAAATACAATGATTCAACTGTCGAAAATATGGTCACTATAAGAATCATTATGATGAGCTAAAGAAAAGGAAGGAGACACACAAAGCATCATTTTCTGAAGAAAGGAAACCCTCAAGGAATACCAAGTAGGATAAAGAAGATTTCTTCCTCTAAAGACAAGGTAACAATATTTTTCATAGTTCTTGTACATATCTTGTTTGCATAGTCTCTACACATATCTTGCATATCTATCTCTTAGAAGATAATATGTTCCAAGAAGAACTATACCTATGAAAAAACAACTAGATAAGTCAGAAAATACACATGAAAGGTTGAAGTACATCAAACAAGTCATGTGGAAGTTATTACATAAGTAACAACTGCAAGATAAGCTGAAATCAACAATCAGGAAGAAATTGGAGAAAGACTTATGACACCTTACAGAAGGCAATAAGCATGTAGACAGAAGCGTGGATAATGTTAGATGGAGGGAGCCAATTATATACTTCCAAAAGAAAAACATGCACTCATGCATGAAGCAAGGTTTAAGAGGGATCTAATCCTATGATAAATTGAAGATGATGAAGTATATATCCATGGTAGCAGCCATGAAAAGCAGTACGTGTTCAATTTGACTTCAAAAGAATCCCTGTTCAAAAAGAAGCCTCAAAATATCCCTAGTTGTCCATCCATATCCATGATCCTACGATGAAAGGAAGAAGTTGGAATCTTCAGAGCATAGAATATATAGAAAACTCCATGGACCCAATATCTAAAGAGAAACATGAGGAA
Organism: Picea sitchensis; assembly: GCA_010110895.2. NCBI lineage: Eukaryota > Viridiplantae > Streptophyta > Pinopsida > Pinales > Pinaceae > Picea > Picea sitchensis. The sequence continues at coordinate 212,821 of SNQJ01S0004953.1, read as the reverse complement.
GAACATGAAAATTCCAAGAAAGAAAGAGAAGCCAGAACAACTAGTCCTTGTATCGAGAATCACAATATTACCAGCCTGATATGAATTCACTAAAATAAATCAATCAGAGGAACTGAAAGTTGTGATGAAGAAAAATGTATGAAATACTTATGAATGTAAGCATTGCAAGATCTAGAACTAGAGGTTCTCCTAGATGGAGGGAGAAGACTATGATGATTACTTGTTCCTGTAAACTAGACATACCTCTATATGAGTCATTATATCATCCGCAATATCCATGGGTTGGATTTTTACATCAAACGAATGCAAAGATTGTTCTCTAGAGGAATTGAACAAAGAGCGTATGAAGAGCAACCTCAAACCTTTGAGGTATACCATAAAGAGACCCTTGTATGCAGATGGAATAAGACAACTTGGTGGAGAACCTCCAATGCACAAAAGAAGTGTGGTGAGGACTTTCTATAAGAACGATATTGTATCAGAATGATTACTCAAAAGATCAGGATGATGGATTTTCAATCCATGACAAATATCTCATGATGATAGAAGAAGCGCCACATGGATATGTTCCAATTTGAGCCTTGCCACGATTTTATGAGCTAATGGGGAACAAAATATGAATCCAATAGTTGCACACTATATTGATCAGAGCTATATGAAGCCTTCAAAGAAAACCAGTGTTCCAGAAAGACTAAATTACTTTGAGATGAAGAATTACATTCTCCATGATGAAGTCCAGAAAAGAGAAGTGGTTCTCCAATATATATATAACTCCATAGATGACAAGATAAGAAGACATTTTGGTAAAGCCTCTGTCCAAGATGAAAGAGTTTGCGTACTCAATTTGGAGCTCATGGAGACGACTTCCCTATTGAAAAAGGAAGAGATGAATCCTAGGTTGGGAGGGAGCATTGATGTGTTATTGATTTATGGAAAGTCATTTTCCAGTTCAAAAAATGCTCCAGGATGAGTAGTTCCTTTTGAGTTCGGAAAGTGGTTTGATATTTCTGATGAACAAGCATTTTCCAGTTCGAAAAATCATCCATTTCGAACAATCATTCTTGTAATGAAAATGGTTCAATGGATTGATGATGTACCATAGATAGGGATTTCCCATTGTGGTTAACATGGGGAATGGTCTAGGACAATCTCTCTTCTTGATGGTTAATCAAGAAGAATGGTTTGCCTCGTCGAATAGTCATTCTTTTGAAGCTCACAATTGTGAGCAGTTTCGAAGAATGGTTCGTTTTGGAGGTTGGTGCAGGACAATAATTTCCTTAGGAAATGGTCCGAACAGTCATTCCCTAGGATAGATTCATTCTCTCCAGTTTTAACTTTGTTTAGTGCTGGAGGAATGGCCCAGATAGGTGAATGGTCTAGGTTCAACAATTAGGACATGCATTCCTTAGGGCAGACTCATTCTCTCCAGGTTACACTTTGTTTAGTGTCGGAAGAATGGACCAGGGTGGGGAACGGTCCAGGCTCAGAAATCAAGACAATTATTCTTCCTTGCTTGGAAATAATATTCCATATAGCTCATCATTGATGTTTGACCTTCTAAGGGAAAATGGTCTTCCATATCTCACAGATGTGAGTGGAAGAATGGCTCGGATGATTCAGTTTATATCATAACATTGTTTCTGTGCAGGTTGATATCAGATGATTGTTATGAAGACTGTATATCTATAGAAAATAGATGTATACTACTGTGGTGGATGTGTTCCATTGTTTGTGACTATACGTCACTGATCAAGTACCTGTGTGCTACTTGGTGTGGGAGTGTACCACTAGATTGTAGTTGTGTACTACTATGGATAGACATAGGTTTGTTCTATTGAATGATATTGTTTTGATTTCCTTGAAGACTATCAACAGTGTTGGAAATGATTATCAGCTAGATGGATGATCAATGGACAAGAATTTCCCAGACGAAAAATGGTTCAGGACATTTATTCCTCTAGGACATATGTTCGGATTAGAATATATGTTTGACACATTGCAACATTACTATGTTCGTCACATTTCAACCTCTGGTTTTCTTCATCATATTGCAACATTGAGTTATGGTCTTCAAATGAAAAGGTTGGTTTGTGTTCAACACATTATGAAAAGGAAGTTTTTTCCAAGTTTTAAACAAAAAAAAATTAACGAAGTGTTTCCTATGTCAAAAAGATAGGAAATTTAAACTAGCATGATGTATTACATAAAGGAAAATTAGCATAATAAGATTTCTAATGATATTAATAGAAAATAATCTTCAACTTTAGAGACGATTATTTTTACTTCTTCTAAAGACATTAATAGAAAATCATCTTTATAGATAATGAATTATACTTGTTCTAAATACATTGATAGTAAATTTACTTTATTTATACTTGTTCTACAAACATTGATAGAAAATCATTTAATAATTTATGACCATTATACATCCATATATATTTTCTATATAATTTTCATTATTTTTATTTTTCATGTGATAATTAACAAAACATGTCTCTCACCCATTGAAAACATGTCAAATATTGGTGGGAATGTTACTGGGAGAGCCACATTGTGGATGAATCTATTTCCTTCGAGAGAGAACCCACCTAGCAATCCTTTCTAGATTCCCTTGATGAAGAGTTCTACCTTGTTGGAATCTATGATGACCAATATATGAGATGGATGACTCTACATTAGGAGAGAGACTAGATAATGCTAGTGTATACCAACATCTTCCATAAACCGTCCTCAAATTTAAGTGTTCAATACTCTTAGAGAGAATTGTTTTTGAAGTATCATAGTGACCTACATAGGTACTTATAATTAGAAATAGATTTCCTATAAATACCCTTAGTAGGATTTACTTATTGATGTTCTCTAAAAATTGAACAGAAATGTCAATAGAAAAATAAGTGAAAGTTTGGGTCCACAGATCAACAACAACAGAAGCATGGAAAAGTTGGTCATAACTCACAAAACAAGGGACATAGAAAGGAAATTGAACCTTATGATAACCGATCCAAGCTACAATAAAAGACAAATAATGGTAATGTGAACAAGGATACTGGAAAGTGGTGTGAGTTCCAAAAAATACCTTGGCATAACACTGATGAATGTCACTCAAAACAATCATTGTTGGATGATCTTAAAGAAAAAGAGTCGGAACCTGACTCAGACTCTGATTTAGAATAGCGAAAGAAAATCATCGAAGTAGAACCTAGTGCTACCATCACAATTCCATAAATATCCAACCATATGAGTTTGAGGAGCTTGAGGACGGGGAGCGACTCTTCCATTCGCATACATGGTTTAAGGGAACCCCACTACATTTCATTGTTGATAGTGGGATGCATAAGACCCTAATATCGAACAAATTCATCAAGATATTGAATATGTCGACGATGCCACACCCCCAACCATACACCATTGGTTGGTTTATCTAGGGATGATAATTTCACATCATCCAATGATGTCTCCTATCCTACAACGTCAAGCCCTTCAAACATGAGGTACTTTGTTATTTACCCCACTTGAAGTATTTGATGTTCTTTTAGGAAAACCATATATGTTGAAACATTACATTATTTAGGATTCTCGACCATGTAACGGAATATTTACTCTAGGGGGTCAACTCTATAGGATTCCAGAGGTAGTTGTTACTACTACCATTTCAATGATGTAGGAAAAAAGAGTTTTGAAAATTAGCATAGTCGAAATCTCTTTCTCTTCATAGATAAGGTACAACCTTTTTATCCAATTTGTGTTTCACACTGTTTTTATATTTTATTCAATAATAAAATTTAGGTTTCACTGTATTTCTGAGCTCTCTGCTATATTCTTTTGCATATCCCATTTTTCCTCAACATAGTCTAGATCAAATACATAGTTAGTTTCCATGCATCGATCTATAGATAGGTATGACAGGTTTTTACCAAAAACCCATGTTGTTAGTATAGTTAAAGAAGGTACTAGTGAACAACAACAACAACAACAAGATTGTCAGGACCTTTTTTCGAGAAGATATTCAACAAATAATTGAGAAAATCATTGAGAATCCTAAATAAAAATCATAGAATTTCATATATCATTTCTTTGACTTTGTGAATCCTTTTACGATAGAGAGGGATCTACTTATTATAACTTTATGGTAGAAGAGGAAGATGAACAACCTAAAAGTTTTCAATTTCCAGTTTTGGAAACTAATGAAGCCACACTGATGAGGAACAATGATAATTTTTCATTTCCTAATTTCCATGTTCTCACTATTCAAGACCCTAATACATGCCTTTCTTAGTTTGAGGTTGTCTATATAACCTATGACAATGCATCTGATATTCACAAAGTCATTTTCTCTCTCTACATTGAAGGAATCAACCTCGAGATGGTTCATGAGATTGGAGATAAATACTATCATATTTTGGGAGTAGATGAAGAAAAAAAATATTGACCCTCTCAAAAAAATGACCCCATGTTATCTTGAGAGGCTATCGTAAAATAAAACCTACACTAATTAAAAAATGAACTTTTGGGAGAACTCAAGAATATGTTTTTAAAACTATATGTCCTTCAATATATTAAGGATGTACTCATCTACAATTAGTTCATCAAACAATTCTACCCTATGAGAAATAAGGAAAAGAATAAAGAGATCCCTATGGTAAATGTTACAAGGAAAATCACTAATTTCATGTTATGCAAGGTTTCCACACCCTAACACTCTGAGCTAAGAAGTAATATAGTAAATGTGTAAATTAATAAGATCTTGATAGAGATTAACTTATTTTTTTTTGTTGGTTTGTCCATGAACTACGGGACTAGCCTATGGATTGAGAAACCATGGCTCAGGGGCATCTAAGCCATCAAAATCACCCGGGGATCACACTCGTCCTAAGCCACACCAACCCTTAACATGATGGATTCTTTGTCACCGTGGGTTTCGAACCGGTGACTTTAACATCACGAAGTTCCTTAACAACACACTTGGTCACCCACTGTCGTACACCTCTAATAATTTTGATCAAGATTATATTAATAGATTTGGAGATCAAAATTAATTTCATGACCAAGGACACAATGCCCAAGTTGAATTTAAAGCAGCAGTTATGACACACACTTAATGTCCTCCATCTTGGAGATGGATCAACTATTAACCCGAATGGATTTTTACATGATGTTATGATATCAATTGACTCAAGGGAGTAATAGACTTAATCGTCCCAAAAGTTAAAGAAAAAAATAACGAGTATCGAGTTATCTTAGGTAGACCTTGGATAGATAGAACGAATGCACACATATGTTGTAGTATAGGGTAAATGACCATCCAAAATGGTTAACCACAAAAAATATTATCTATTTAATCCCCTGCAAAACCTTTGATTCATACAAATATACCTCTAAATGTAGGTTAAGAAAAATGGGGGGACACATTTCAAACTATCATACATCTAATCAAAATCATACAAACTTCTTTATCCCTTAGACAAGTATACGAGAACACAATTATTTCCAACTATATACAAAATGTGTACATTGTTGATATTATGGTAGCTATGGGAGGTATTTACCTCCATGTGTAAACCTAACAAGAATAGAATATTCTGGGAAGCAAGAAGAAACCCTAATGAGTTGGATAATAATCCTAGAAGACAAGTCAGCTCAAGACGATAATTTGTATTAGGTTATTAGCCTCCAAGAGAAGATGTTGGACAGAAGAAATATTATATACTAAGTAAATAGTCATCGAGAATGAGAATTCGTCCCAGGCAGTTAGCCATCATTAGTATAAATACAGGAGGCCAATCTTCATTATAGAAGGCATTCTCAGAACTACTGAGCTCACTTGTGCACACTACAGTTAGCTAGCTTGTGTGCAAGTTTGGAGGAGAAGCTGTTGTTGCAGCTGCTGCAGCTAGAAGATTACCTTTTGGCTTGGACTATCTCTTGGTCATGGTTTGGACTATCTGATTAGATCTTGTTTGGTGTTCTATCCTTGGATAAAGGTGCACTACCCTGCATTTGGCTATCTAGCCTAGGGTTTTCTTCTGGAGTTATTCTCTGTAGGTTCTCAGAGGGTGGCTTCGGCCTATGGTTGGGTGACAATAGTGATATAGTCTATGGTAAAACAAGAACATCCATCATATTCTAAAAGGTTATGGGCCCACACCTTCTTCATTTAATGTAACCACTGGAAGGGAGCATAGCCATAAGGATATTAAGCTTGTTGAATAACTGTCGGTAGGGTTTCTAGAAGGAGAAGTCACCAAAGCACTGTCGCTAAGGTTACTAGAAAGTGCAGTTGCATAAACCCTAACCCTCTCATTGAGGCACCTTAAGTTAAGGAATTGACCTAATTTTCGGATAGACCAGTGCGCCCTAGCCTAGCGCATCTCCTGGTACTCTCAGCAAGCCAAGACGTCAAGTTTGAGTTTTTGGTCAAATATAGGGTTGACCAAGTCAAAGAAGCCATGACGTACTCTATGAAGTCAGAAAAAAATTTAGATGGTGCTTATAACTTCATAGCATGGAAGACTAGGATGGACCTCATCCTTTCCAAGAATAAAGTGTTGGGTATCGTGAAAGGAAAGATCGTGGAGCTAGAGTTTGAAGAAGGAAAAAAGAAAGAACTGCAAAACATTGCAGTTATGGAGAAGTTAAAATATGGTGACATCAATGCCATGAGTATCTTATTGGACTCTATAAAATACCAATTGATACCCTTCATCTCCCATCTTGACTCATCAAAGGATATGTATGACGCCCTAACAAACCTCTTGTCAGTCAGAAACATTGGACAAGTAATGAGTCTGAAGAATGAGCTATGTGACATGAAGATGAGAGATGATCACAACATAACATCATACTTTGTGAGAATCTCTCAGTTAAGAGATCAACTACAAGCTATTGAAGAGATAATTTAAAAGAAAGAATTGGTATGCATAGTATTCAATGGTCTTCCCAAGACATGGGATGCATTTTCCGCAAGCATGAACACAAGGAAGGAGTATCGTACATTTGAAAAACTTTGGAATTGTTGTGCTCAAGAAGAATCAAGGATCAGTGAAAAAGAGAAACCTCAAAAGAAATACGATGATCAATCATTCACAACAACATTCAATAACTCCAGGAACAAAAGTAAGTTTGAAAAGAAGCCAAATCAAAAGAAGGATATGTCAGAAATACAATGCTTCAACTGTCAAAAATATGGTCACTACAAGAATCATTGTCCTAAGATAAATAAAAGGAAGGAGACACATGAAGCATCATTTGTTGAAGAAAGGAAACCCTCAAGGAAGACCAAGCAGGATAAGGAAGAATTCTTCCTCTAAATACAAGGTAACAATATTCTTCATAGTTCTTGTACATATCTTGTTTGCATAGTCTCTATACATATCTTGTATATATATCTCTTAGAAGATAATATGTTCCAAGAAGAACTATACCTATGGAAGAACAACAAGATAAGTCATACAATACACATGAAAGGATGAATTACATCAAAAAAATCATGTGGAAGTTATTACATAAGTAACAACTGCAAGATAAGCTAAAATCAACAATCAAGAAGAAATTGGAGAAAGACTTATGACACCTTGCAAAAGGAAATAAGGATGCATACAGACACATGGATTATGTTAGATGGAGGGAGCTGATTATATACTTCCAGAAGAAAAACATGCACTCATGCATGAAGCAAGGTTTAGGAGGGATCTAATCCTATGATCCATTGAAGATGATGAAGTATATATTCATGGTAGTATCCATGAAAATAAGTACATGTTCAGTTTGACTTTAGAAGAAGCCCTCTTCGAAAAGAAGCCTTAAAGTATCCTTGGTTGTCCATCCATATCCATGATCCTACGATGAAAGGAAGAATTTGGAATCTTCAGAGCATGGAATCTATAGAAAACTCCATGGACCCAAGATCTAAAGAGAAACATGAGGAAGAACATGAAGATTCCAAGAAAGAAACATAAGCCAAAACAACTAGTCATTGTATCGAGAATCACAAAATTACCATCCTGATATGAATTCACTAAAATAAATCAAGCAGAGGAACTGAAAGTTGTGATGAAGAATAGTGTATGAAATAGTTATGAATGTAAGGATTGCAAGATCTAAAACTAAAGGTTATACCAGATGGAGGGAGAAGACTATGATGATTACTTGTTCCAATAAACGAGACATACCTCTACATGAGTCATTATATCATCCACAATATCCATGGGTTGGAGTTTTACATCAGATGAATGAAAATACTGTTCTCCAGAGCAATTGAACAAAGAGCATATGCAAATAAACTTCAAACCTTTGAGGTATACTAGAAAGAGACCCTTGTATGCAGATGGAAGAAAACAACTTGGTGGAGTATCTCCAATGCACAACAAAAGCATGGTGAATACTTTCTATAACAAAGATATTGTATCAGAATGATTACTCAGAAGATCAGGATGATGGATTTCCAATCCATGACAAATATCTCATGATGATAGAAGAAGTGCCACATGGATATGTTTCAATTTGAGCCTTGCCACTATTTTATGAGCTAATGGGGAAGAAAATATGAATCCAATAATGACACACTATATTGATGAGCTATATGAAGCCTTCAAAGAGAACCAGTGTTCTAGAAATACTAAAGTGCTTTGAGATCATCCATCACATTCTCCATGATGAAGTCCAGAAAAGAGAAGTGGTTCTCCAATATACATATAACTCCACATATGAGAAGATAAGAAAACATTTTGGTAAAGCCTTTGTCCAAGATGAAAGAGTTTGCCTACTCAAGTTGAAGATCATCGAGATGACTTCCCTATTGAAAAGGAAGATATGACTCCTAGATTGGGAGGGAGCACTGATGTGTTATTGCTTTATGGATAGTCATTTTTCAGCTCGAAAAATGGTCCAAGATGAGTAGTTCCTTTCCATTTCGGAAAGTGGTTTGAGTTTTCTGATGAACAGGAATTTTCCAGTTTGGAAAATGGTCCAGATCAAACGATCATTTTTGTAATGAAAATGGTTGGATGGATTGTTGATGTACCATAGAAAATAATTTCCCATTGTGGTTAACATGGGGAATGGTCTAGGACAATCTCTCTTCTTCATGGTTAATCAAGAAGACTAGTCTGCCTCGCCGGATAGTCATTCTTTCGAAGCTCACAGTTCTGAGCAGTTTCAAAGAATGGCCTGTTTTAGAGGTTGGTGCAGGACAGTCATTTCCTTAGGAAATGGTCCAAACAGTCATTCCCTAAGATATATTCATTCTCTCCAGGTTGCACTTTCTCTAGTGCCGGAGGAATGGCCCAGATAGGTGAATGATCCAGGTTCAACAATTAGGACAGGAATTCCTTAGGGTAGATTCATTCTCTCCAGATTACACTTTGTTTAATGTCGGAGGAATGGCCCAGGGTGGGGAATGGTTGAGGCTTAGAAATCAAGACATTTATTCTTCCTTGCTTGAGAAGAATAGTCTAGATAGCTCATCATTGATATTCGACCTTCTAAGGGAAGATGGTCTTCCAGATCTCACAGATGTGAGTGGAAGAATGGCCCAGATGATTCAATTTCTATCATAACATTGTTTTTGTGTAGGTTGATATGAGATGATTGTTATGAAGACTGCATGTCTCTAGACAATAGATGTATACTAATGTGGTGGATGTGTTCCACTGTTTGTGACTATACATCACTGATCAAGTACCTGTGTGCTACTTGGTGTGGTAGTGTACCACTGGATTGTAGTTGTGTACTACTATGGATAGACATGGTTGTGTTCTATTTAATGATATTGTTCTAATTTACTTGAAGACTATCAATTGTGTTGGAAATGATTATCAGCTAGATGGATGATCAATGGACAGATATTTCCCAGACGAAACATGGTTGAGGACATTTATTCCTCTAGGACATATGTTCGTATTAGAAGAATGGCTCTTTTTTCACTCTTTGGAGTGAGTGAATTATCAAACATCATGTCTAATTACTCTTATGGAGTATGGTTTCGAGATATGATGCAACTGATGACATTGATGGTGATGATGGTACTCATGATCTAGTCATGATATAGTCTATACAACTATGTTGATGCTACCGGGTAAATGGTATGTTTGAGCTCACGACTATTACCTATAATACCTCCCTAACTAGGAGGGAGTGTTGATATTATGGGCGGGAGATATTTACCTCCACGTGTAAACCTAACAAGAATAGAATTTTCCAGGAAGCAAGATGAAACCCTAATGAGTTGGCTAATAACCCTAGACGACAAGTCAACTCAAGAGGATAATTTGTATTAGGTTATTAGCCTCCAAGAGAGGAAGTCGTCCAAAAGAATATTATATACTAAGTAAATAGGCACCCAAAATGAGAAGTCGAACCAGGAAGTTAGGCATAATTAGTATAAATACAGGAGGGAAATCTTCATTCTGGCAGGCATTCTCAGAACTACAGAGATCACTTGTGCTTACTGCAGTTAGCCAGTTTGTGTGCAAGTTTGGAGGAGAAGCTGTCGTTGTAGCTGCTACATCTAGTAGACTACGTTTTGTCTTGGAGTATCTCTTGGTTATGGTTTGGAATATCTGATTATCTCTTGTTTGGTATGCTATCCTTGGAGAAATGTGCGCTACCCTTTTTTTGGCTATCTAACCTAGGGTTTGCTTCCAGAGTGATTCTCTGTCAAGGTTAAGGTGCTCGGAGGGTGTCTTTGGCCTATGGTTGGGTGAAAATAGTGATATTATCTATGGAAAAATGAGCACATCCATCATATTCTAACATACCCTAGTTCTCATACAATTTTTAACGACCCTAATTGGATACATGCTTAAA
>SNQJ01S0004953.1:191466-202008 GCA_010110895.2 Picea sitchensis | reverse complement strand
AAGTTATGTATTTATTTCATTCTGCTATGAAATCATTAATCATTGATGAATCTAAGTTACTGATGTTGCTGTTATGAAAATCAATATTATGCTATGAAGTTATTGTCTCAGTTATGAAATAAATTGCTTATGAAAATAAATGTTTAGAAATATATGGGCATTACACAATTCAAGAATACGATGGGAAAAAATAGCAAGAATACGTTGGAAGCCTTGTTGTTCTACAACAAAACTAACGGAAAAAATTGTTCCATATTAAAATAAAATAAAATAAATATTCAAATAGTGATATGTTACCTAATAATACTCTAAAAATTAGTAGCCAACTAAATTATGTTCAAGATAAAGAAATGTTGGAGATTCTAAGGAAACACAATTCATCCTTTGCTTGGGATTACAATTACGTGCAATTAATCCATCCTGAAATTTATATGCACAATGTATACATCATAGATGATTCCTTATCCATAATATAGCCTCAAATAAATATGAATACAATAGTAAAATATATAATGAAAGTAGAGAGGTAAAATATTTTGGATGCCAATTTTATCTATCCTGTGTCTTGTTGGAAATTTGGTGACAACGAATTCCTCCAAGGATGGATTTGGATCCTATTATTCTGCATTGGTTGCAACTAAATATACCAAGTTAGAATATGGATAGGAGTGCATTTAATAATCAGTTTCTTGTGTAAATGTGTATGAATTTATGTATGCCCGTAGAGGGAAACAGAGAGTGATATGAGAGAGATTGCAAGGCTGTTGTAATCTCCATGATCTAAATAATAAGACAACTGATACCTTTTCTTGGTGAACGTATCCCAAATCCGGGGTGAGCCATGTAAAATATCTTTGTTTGTTAATCTGCGTGATTCTTGATTGTCATATGTGAATTGTGTTTCTTGCATTTTCCATTCTAACAACTGGTATCGGAGCTACGTTGGAGATCCTTGAGGCCATATCCGTGGTGAAAGACCGTGAATTGAGAGAGTGGGTCATGGGCATCATCCATCAGAGGAGGAGCAATGCCATCCGTAGTTCCAAATCGTGGAGGAGGAGCAACGCCATTTGTGCACGAGGCACGACGCTTTCTCATCACCATGGGTCACTCCTCATAAAGGGTGTGACAACCATGTCTCTACCCTTCACGCTAGCCTCGTCCCTTGAAATCAATGCGGCCCACTCAAGTTATGAGGAGCGAAAAATCTTGCACATTGATGGCACGCCCTAGTATGTTGTATGGACGAGACGAATCCGTGAAGATAGAAGCGGTAAACTTATGATGACAGGCGTGATGCCTCTAAAATCATAGATGTGAGCCTCTACTGTAGAGACATGCAACGATTTTCTAAGAAATTGCACTGTGTGGCTCTTATCAGGTGCGATGATATGTTGATATGGAAATAACTCAGAGTGCCAAATTCTAAATCGAGAATTTCAATAGCAAGAACAATTTCGAGATCTGGAAGGTTCAGATGCATGATCTGCTCATGCAACAAGGCGTGGTCATGGAGCTTTTGCGAAAATAAAAGCAACCCGCGACCATAAAAAATGAATACTAGGATGAGATCTATGTGAGAACACTAAGTTCCATACACCTATGTTTGGTTGATGATGTTTTGTTCAACATTGTTGTGGAGAAGAAAATAGTCGATTTGTGGACGAAGCTGGAAATCTTGTACATGACGAAATCCTTTACGACCAGGATCTTCCTGAAAAGGAAATTCTATAGTTTGTGCATGAAGGAAGGTACGAAAATAGATTATCATTTAAATATTTTTAATACTCTCTTAGTTAAGTTGACTAGCATGGGAGTAAAATTCGATTCTGAAGACAAGGCAATTACATTATTGTGTTCTTTTCCCTCATCATGGGATCACTTTGTTACCTCTATTAGTTTCATCACAACAAAAATTATTGAGTTTGATGTTATTGTTGGAGCACTACTGTCTGAGGAAACAAGGAAGAAATCTGATTCAGAAATCTCTACATGTAAGGTGATGGTGGTCAGAGGAAGACCTAAAGAAAGAGGACAGGGTTAGAGAGATTTTTTCAAAGTCAAAGGGAAGAAAGAGCAAGATTAAGTGTTGGTTTTGTGGAAAACCGAGACACCTAAAAAAGGATTGTTGGAAGCGACAACAACACTCCAAAAGAAATGAAGGAAGCGAAGGCAATTGAAACAGGTTCAACAACGGGTTCATGTATGACTGGTGAAGTTTTATCAATTAGTATTGGTTCATGTCATGATCAACAGTGGTTATTAGATTCCGGTGATTCAAATCACATGTGTCTTCATAGAGAATGGTTTTTTACTTACCAGTCCATAGATGATGGAATAGTTTACATGGGTAATGATATCTCATGTAAAGTTGTGGGAATTGGGAGCATTCAAATTAAGATGTTTGATGGAACTCTTAAAATAGTAACTAATGTGAGACATGTACGTGAGCTTAGGAAGAATCTAATTTATTTGGGAGTCTTATAAATTAGAGGATATAAGAGTATTGTTCAAGTTGGAGTTATGAAGGTCTACAAAGGAATCCTACTGGTTATTAAAGCAAAGGAGGTTGGATACCTATTTCTATTAGAAGGAAGAACCGAGTCAGATCATGCTACAGCTGTATCCGAGAATGGTAGTGATTATGTTTGTCTATTGCATCAATGGTTGGGCCATATGAGTGAAAGAGGATTGAAGGTATTATATTATTGCAAGTTACTTCCTAGTATAAAGTCTTTAAAGTTAGATTTTTGCAAGCACTGTATTTATGGAAAACATAATAGGAATAAATTTAAAACTAGAAGACACACTAGTGAGTGAATCCTTGACTATATCCATTCTAATGTTTGGGGACCATCCCCTACTATTTAGTATGGAGGATGATCATATTTTGTAACCTTTATAGAAGATTTATATAGGAATATTTGGATCTATATGTTGAAAAGAAAGGCTGATGTATTTGATGTTTTCAAGCAATTTAGAGCTTTGGTAGAAAAGAGCACTGGTAGGTCCATTAAATGTTTAAGAACTGATAATGGTGGTGAATTTACGTCAATGGAATTTGAGAACTATTGCAAGGAGTTTGGGATTGATAGGCATAAAACCACTTCCTGTACTCCTCAACAAAATGGAGTTGTTGAACGTGTGAACATGACTCTTCTAGAGAGAGCAAGGAGTATGCTTAGTAATGCCAACTTGCAGCAAGAACTATGGGAAAAATAAGTAACTACAACTTGTTATCTGGTGAATCAATCACCGTCAACAACAATATAGTGCAAGATTCTTCAAGAGGTATGGAAATGTAACCCTTTTAATTATTCTAATCTTAAAGTTTTTGGTTGTGAAGCCTATGCTCTAATTATGAAACATCAATGTTCTAAATCAGATCCAAAATAAAAAAGGCTTATCTTTGTTGGATATGGTGATGGTATTAAGGGGTACAGGTTTTGGGATCCTACTTTCCACAAGATCACCACTAATAGAGATGTAATATTTTATGAATCATCTCTCATCAAATCAGATGTAGATGTTCAAATGAAACGGGAAGAAGTACCAAAGTATCATCAAATTCGGTTTGAAACTGATGAACGTGAACATGAACAAGTTTCTGAAGATGTTCATGAAGAGTTTCCTATAGAGAAAGACATGGTTGATGATAATAATAAACAAAATGTGGATGAGCCACAAACTTCCCTAAGGAGGTCTACGCGGGTCAGAAATCCTCCAAGAAGGTATGATGATTTGGTTTTGTCAGTTTCTTTAAGTACTAATGATGATGAACCTTCATGCTATCAGGAAGTTGTGAAGAGTTCTAACATTGATAAATGGAAAGAAGCAATGAAGGATGAAATGAAGGCATTAGACATGAATTCCACATGGGACCTAGTAGAACTTCCAAAGACAAAAAAGTTGTAGGTTGCAAGTGGGTCTACAAGCTGAAGAAGAGTGTTGATGATAAGGTGGAATGGTACAAAGAAAGACTGGTTGTGAAAGGATATTGTCAGAAAGAAGGTATTGACTTTCATGATATTTTTTCACCATTTGTTAAGTCTATTTCAATTCAAATTGTGTTAGCATTAGTTGCATTACTTTATTTGGAGTTGGAGCAGCTAGATGTTAAAACTACCTTCTTACATTGAGATTTGGATGAGGAAATTTGCATGGAAAAACCTGAAGGGTTCGTTCAGAATCGCAACAATAAATTTGTTTGCAGGATCAAGAAATCATTGTATGGTTTGAGGCAGTCTCCTAGACAATGGTACACGAAATTTGCCTCTTTCATGGTGAGCCAGAATTATACAAGGAGTGAGTATTATCATTGTGTCTACTTTAAGAAATTGAATAATGGCATATTCATTATCTTAGTATTGTATGTTGACGATATGCTTTTAGCAAGCAAAATCATAACTGAGATCAACAGGTTAAAGGCTCATATGGCTAGGATGTTTGATATGAAAGATCTGGGAGAAGCAAGACCTATTTTGGGCATGGAGATATTCAGAGACGAGAGGAATGGAAATATTTGGTTGTCACAACAAAAGTATGTTGAGAAGATACTTTTGAGGTTTGGTATGAACGATGTGAAACCATTTTCAGTCCCTTTGGCTTCCCATTTTAAGATTTCTTCAATTTTATGTCCTAGTACAAAAGAAGAAAAGGAATATATGTCTCGAATACCATATGCTAATGCAGTAGGAAGTCTAATGTATGCAATGGTGAGTAGAAGGCCGGACATTTCACATGTAGTTGGGTTTGTCAACAGATATCTGGAAAATCCAAGTAAAGAGCACTGAGCAATAGTGAAATGAGTGCTTCGGTATTTGAGAGGCACACGTGATTATTGAATCACTTATAACAATGGTTGTGAATTAGCCAATCGATATGTTGATTTTGATTTTGCAGGTGATTTGGAAAAGAGAAGGTCGACTTCAGGGTATGTCTTTACTCTTGTAGGTGGAGGTATCAGTTGGATGTCAAAGCTACAGAACATTGTTTCTTTATCGACTACAAAAGCATAATGTGTAGTTGTTTCACATGCTTGCAAAGAGGCAGTTTGGTTGAAAGGTTTTCTTGGTGAGTTTGGAAGGATGCAAGACAAAGCAAATTTACTTTGTGATAGTCAAAGTGATATTCACTTGGCTGAGAATCCAGCCTACCACAGTAAAACAAAACATATACCTATCAAGTACCATTTTGCAAGACAAGTCCTCGATAAATGTGGAGTCTCTCTTGAGAAAGTGCATACAAAAGAGAACTGTCTAGACATCTTCACAAAAAAAGTATGTTTAGAGAAGATACGATAGTGCTTTGCTTCTCTTGACATGGAAAAAAAATGATAAAATAAAATAAAAAGCAAGGTATCAAGTTAATTGTTGTCAAGGTGGAGATTGTTGGAAATTTGGTGACAACAAATTCCTCCAAGGATGGATTTGGATCATATTATTCTGCGTTGGTTGAAACTAAATAGACCAAGTTAGTATATGGGTAGGAGTGCATTTAATAATCAATTTCTTGTGTAAATGTATATGAATTTATGTATGCTCATAGAGGAAAACATAGAGTGATATGATAGAGCTTGCAAGGCTACTGCAATCTCCATGATCTGAATAATAAGACAACTGATACCCTTGCTTGGTGGATGTATCCCAAATATAGGGAGAACCACGTAAAATATATGTGTTTGTTAATTTGCGTGATTTTTTATTATCATATGTGAATTGTGTTTTCCACATTTACAATTCTAACATATCTAAGAGTGAGTGGATCTCACCTTTAATTATTCTCTCTAATAAATAAGATAAGTGTAAGATATGTGTATATTATAAAAAAATTAACAAAACTACACAAAAGCATCACTTCCCTTCCTTAGTGATAAAATAATAAAATAATGGATGAATTTCCTCGTAAAACGTAATTTTCCTTTCTCTATGGTTTAAGCACGTATAATAAAATACAAATTATTCTACAGTACCAAGATAAAAACAACTTTTTCTTATCCTTGGGGAGCCTTTGCTTGTAGGGTACTTCTATTTGACCCACGTGATCCCCATACAACCTTTCAAAAAGTGCTTTTGCGTATCCTTTCAGATTTGTTGCGTGAAATTGTTGGGATTTAGATGGATGAATTAATTTCCTATGAGAACACATTTTAGGAATACTTAGAAAATTTGGATAATGTCCAGAAAATGAACTTATCTTTAAGTAATTGGGAATCCCTCATGCTCGTGAGATAAGGCATATTACCAGGGCATTGTTTTTCTCCTAATGGAATTGAGGTAGAGCCATTAAAAATAAAAATCATTCAACACCTACCATTACAAGTTTCATAGGACATGGAAGATTCTACATAATATTCATAAAATATCTCACCAAATTGACAACACCTTTGTTTACCCTACCTTCCAATAATGCAAAATTTGTCTACTCAATATATTTTCATAAATAATTTGATAACATCAAAGAAAAAGAAATGTCATTCCCTATTTCACAATTCCCTATGTGGGGTATTCCTTCCCAAATTCATATTGATGCCTCTAATACAAACTTTGGGGAAATTCTAGGGAAACGTGAATACAAAGAGACACATCCTATTTAGTTACTATGAACAAATTTGTTAATAGCAAATCTTAACTTTTCTTATTGTTGTTTATGCCGTCAATAAATTTAGGTATTATATTATTGGATTTCTAGTTTTTATACATATCGACCGCATAGATCTTAAATAATTAAATAATTGATGAATAAAGTAGAATTTAATGGAATGTGCATCATAATAAATTTGGATATTGGCTTTCTAGTCTTTATACATATAAAGACATAGACCTTAAATAAATTTAGGTATTATATTATTGGATTTCTAGTTTTTATACATATAGACCGCATAGATCTTAAATAATTGATGAATAAAGTAGAATTTAATGGAATGTGCATCATAATAAATTTGGATATTGGCTTTCTAGTCTTTATACATATAAACCACATAGACCTTAAATAATTGATGAGTAAAGTAGAATTTAATGGAATGTGCATCATATGGTTGTTATTATGGAATGAATTTGACTTGATAATATTTGAAAAATATGGAAAATAATATGTTTTTTTCATATTTTCCATCTAATCTAACGCGTATTGTTGATGAAAAGTTTGTTCATGAATTTTTCCTAAATGAGAATATGTTTGCAATATTGCTAGAAACCTCATGTTTTGTTGATATATCAAATTACTTAGTTACATGGAACTTTTCAATGAAATGAAAGGCTAATATACTTTTCAATGATCATAATGATATCCATACCCAATTTCATTTTTTTCATCGATATTCATGGTTCACCAAAACACAGAAGACCTATCACCCACTATCCATACCAAATTTCATTTTTTTCATCAATATTTATGGTTCATATTTCAAGGAAAAGGGATACTATCGCCCGCTATCATAAGTAGGACCTATAATGTTCTCTGGTATATTTCTTGAATTGAGGGAAATTCCAGCTCAAATGGAGACAATATGTGCAATCTAGGTTAAGGTCAAGTGGTGCTCTATCAAATACACTACATTCACGAGTACCTTCTCGAAGGTAACGATGATTATCTTAGACTTCGTGTTTATATTACCATATGAAAACCCATTTATTCTTTCCATGGAAACATTTCTAAAGTGGTGTTAGAGTCTATAAGATGAATATGTGATCATACCAATCTTCAGATGATACTCTTGTCAAACTTATACAAAGGTTGGAATAAATATATACAACAAAAGGAACGAACACAAATATATTTAGTTATAGAGAAAAAAAAAATAATGTATCGAGAAAGAAAATAATGTCAAACTCTCAGACTAACCTAGGAATGATTTCAATGCTCTTTTACATGTT
Organism: Picea sitchensis; assembly: GCA_010110895.2. Lineage (NCBI taxonomy): Eukaryota > Viridiplantae > Streptophyta > Pinopsida > Pinales > Pinaceae > Picea > Picea sitchensis. The sequence continues at coordinate 194,134 of SNQJ01S0004953.1, read as the reverse complement.
TTGATAAAATAAATCAAACTCGAAAAATATAAAGGAATCATAATTGTAATTTGATGAACAAATAGGTATGATATGTAATGTTTCCATAAAAAGAAGTAAATATTAATCTCAATACTAACACACTCTTCAAAATTCCAAGTTTTAGTATATATTAAGGCTAGGCAAAGTTTAAGCATTACCAATGTCAAAGAAACCATAGACAACAAGATATCATATTTTAAGATTTCACAAAAGAGAAAATATATTGCAAAAATCCCTAATATATCATTAAAGAAGGACTACCATTAAAGATCAATAATTGTTCATCCATAAATATTCATCTCTAAGTTTTTCCAAAGTGCACGCCTCTTTCTATAAAAAAAAAATATGTTTTAGGCATATAAAGAAAATAAGGAAACATAGAATGAAGGTAACAGGAAGAATAAAAAAATATCATATTTCAAAATTTAGAAGTTGTCATTATTGGAAGAATAAAAAAATATCATATTTCAAAATTTAGAAGTTGTCATTATTGATGACATTCTTAAATTTTACAAATTTTCATATTTTTTGTATGGAAAAAAATAAAATAAAGGTGGAAAATAGATTTCTTCATAAAAGTAGTATTTAAATGAGATTTGCAATAAAAAAACAAGTTCAATTATCTACATATCAAACTTTATTAATATTTAATGCAATCAAAACTCAACAACAAATTAAACAGAGGAGAAGAAATATCTTCATATTATATGGATGATGAAGTTTTCATTTCATCATTTCAAAACAAGAATCATGTGTACACATCTTAAAGTACATGAAATTGTTGTTCCATCAACTTTAGACTAACACAATGCAATAATTTATGTTGCAACTTCCATTCATTATTGCTTCACCTATCATTTCGATACATTATCTAAATACTCCCATCACACCTTCATATTATTTTTAAAGCATATTTTCATTTCTACAAGACATTACAGAAGTGTCAATATATAGGTTTATTAGTGGACCATAAATAAATACTCCTACAGAGGTGTCCACCTACATGAACCCTACATGAACCTATAGGAAGTTACAAATTAATTTTCCTATAGGCGCCCAAACTAATGCACATATTAATCCACATATTACTTTATATATAAGATACCATTTGCAACCTACTATGGTTTCAAAGGTATTGTTTACAACAATGGGGATATATGCATCATAATTAGACTTTACATGAAGAAATTCTATTTTTCATGCAAAGTGTTTGATAAAAAGTCTTAATGTAGATCGAGGAAAATCTATGCTAGATGATGGAAATTAATTTCAAGAGTGAATCCAAATTAATATCAATGTTTATGGAAATATGTTGCAAAGTTTTTGATTCATCATTGTGGCCATATGTCCCAGAACTTTGAATGCATAGGAACAATTGTAGCTTGTACGCCATATGTTTGGAAAAATCTCTCAATAAGAATAAGTTAGGGAAGAAGTGTTTGAAGCCTAAGATTGTGTAATTAGATATCTCAATTCTCAAATGGGATCATTTTCAAAGAATCCATGAAGGTTGTGGAGGTGACAATTGAAGTAATTCAATAATTGCAAAGTTTATCTTCTTGAGAAATGGGCAATTTGTGAAATCTGTAAAAAAAAGGCCAATTTGATTATGGTATGCATTTGATTATGGAAAAAAATCAAATTGGTTATAATAAGCTCACAATTTAGTCGAAATTTCAAAGATCAAAAGGATTTATATGTTCCTTTCTAGAGATGTTGAAACCTTTCTAATCAAAATAACATTAAAGATTATTGGATTATTTCAAAATTTTGATGTTCAAAATCCACCTGATGGTTTTCATATCATTTCAAAATTTATGAGTATGGAGTTTCTTAAAGGGAATTGGAGTATTTCACAAGTTCGATGTTTGAAATTAACCCAAAGGATTTTAGAAGTTTGGAGAATCTAAATTTTGGAATTCCTTGCAGAATTTTATATTAGTTTGGGGAATCAAAGATTTAAAATTCCTTTGAAAATTTTAGATGCATTTGAAATATCGACTTTAAATTTTCTCCAATTTCTTCTATTGTGTAAGTAAAGTTTAAAGTTTGATTTTTTTTTTTTTTTTAATTTTGGAGTTATTTCAAAAATTGAAGGTTAGGAAAGACAATGATTATAAATGAATTAAAATCTTCAATGGTTATAGATGAGCTAAAAACTTAAAAATTTGATAACTTTTCGATGCTTTTATATGAGTTCAAAAAATCAAAGTTTAAAAAGGTGCCAATGTTATTGGAAAATAACAAAATATCAAATTTTGAGAAGGTCTTGATGGGTTCAAGAAAGAAGTTATGAAGGGATCTAATGGTATTGAGGAAGAATTTGCAAACGAACATGATGGATTTAGGGAAGATTTAAAGTTCAAAGTTTTTATTTTCCCAAAAAGTGGAAATTCTTGAAATAAAATTATGAAAGGAATATTAAAATAAAAACAAAGTCTTTATCTAGTGTCTTATTTCATGTTTCCTTCCATAACTATGTCTAGGACCCCAAGACCCATATCTATTGCTAAAAACATTATAGTGGTACCTATATACATATTTAGAGGCAAATAATACCCTCGATAGGTCATTTTTGGTGTTTCAAGGTGTCATTCTTGGTCCTAGAAGACTAGAAGCTTCCTTTTGGGCCTAACTCTTGGATTTT
>SNQJ01S0004953.1:166259-184003 GCA_010110895.2 Picea sitchensis | reverse complement strand
TGTATATGTATATATGTATATATGTATACGCCTTAAACATTTATTTAGGATATAAAGGATGGTGTTCTTCCCTGGATTATTTCTAAGGCCTTAGGACACCTACCTGCTACTCAAAACCACCTAGTTCGATCGACATCCCCATTCATAGACCAATAATTCCCTCAAGTGGCTATTCGTGGTTGTCCAAGGTATCGTTCTTGGCCATAGATATCTATAATATTCCTTTAGGGCCTAAGGTTCATGTTTCACCCTTTTACCATATCCAGGGCCCTGAAACCCAATGTTTGAGGTGACATTCGTGGCCCCATATTCCTAAAAAATGTACTTATGTCCCAATACTAGGGATCCATCCTCCAACAATGTTCAAGGCATTGTGACCAAAAAATAGTGCTAAAAAGCTTTCAATATATCCTATGTCCCCTCTTAAAGGCCAAATATCCCTTCAAAAGTTCATATATAGTGTCAAATCCTCATTTATGTCCCTTGACTCTTAAAAGCTACCTTTAGGTCTTGAGGCATGAATTTCCCCCAAAACCATAGTCAAGGTAATGAGACTCATACCTAGAGTTTAAAATATTATAATGTTTCCCATATCCCCACTAAGAGGGAGATGATAAACTCAAGACATTACATGTGGTGTTTTGACACATTGTTCGTGAAGTTGGATGGCTAGAAGCTCACTTTAGTTCCTAAGTACCAATTTTGTTCCCTTAACCAATCCTAATGCCCGACAACCTATTCTTGGCATTGAAAAAATTCTAATGGTTTCCGTATTGGAACTGCAAGGATAAATATCTGAAATATGGATCATTTATGGTGGTTTGAGGAGTCATTCATGGATATTGAGCCTCATAAGCTACTTTTTAGGCCTAATGAGAAAGTATCATTACTTTACCTTGGTAAAAGTATTCAAACTAACATGTACTTCTCCAGAAACCCTGAAAGTGGAAATATGCCCACTAAGAGACCAATGATACACCTCGGTGGTCATGTGAGTGGGTTGAGGTGTTCGTCTTGGACTTGTATGTATGAAATATTTCTTAAATGAATAAAGAACAAGTTTCTTCTTTCCACCATGTTGAGGAACCCTTGCCCCATAACTTATGCTAAAAAATTATAACAGTGCACATAACTCCACTTGGAGGCCAAATATCCCCTCCGAAGGTCATGTTTATTTGTTGATACTTAATTACTATAATCTTCATTTGTGGTCTAAGACTTGGGTTCCTCCCCCTAACCATATCCGGAAGCCTAAGGCCATACCTTAATATAAAAACTCCATAATTTCGTTAATATACCCACTCCAAGGGTAAGGATATTCTTAAGAGGTCATGTGTAGCAGATCATGGTGTCATTTTTCAACTTTGTTGCTTAGAATCTTCCTTTATGGTGTAAGAACTAGGTTTCATCCTTAAAATATGTCTATAACCCAAATGCTCATGTACCTAGTATCAAAAATCCCTAATAGCACCCATATCCCTAGTCAAATGAATGGATACCCTTGAAAGGCCTTGCATGGTTGTTTGAGGTGTTTTTAAAATCTATGTATTCCAAAAAAATTACTTTATGTTCCAATCACCATGTTTCCTTCGATGACCATGTCAAGGGCCCCAAGATTCATAACTACTTCTCAAAATATTCTAATGTTCCCCATATCCCTACTTGAAAGACAAGGATTCCGTTAAGAGATCATATGCAATAAGATGTCATATGCAATAGACACCCAAAAATCAAATGAGTGGGATCCCAACACATTTCTAACCAACAAACGAAAAATCGATTAAAAATTAAAAAAAATCTTAAATATTTGTATTCTCCACATAATAAAACTAAATAATTGTGAGGATTTTCATGTGTAAGTCATATGCATAAAATGTTCAATATTGTGATGGATGTCCAATTGCACACATGTTTTCTCAATGCCAAAGGTCACTCATGTTCGGATTAAGGATCATGCTTCCCACTCAACGCTACATTGCTAGAAGCACCATACAAAGTCTCCGTGGAATCCATTGCTCACGTCATAATTGTTTCGAAGTTGGTACATAACTTCAAACTTTATTCAAACTCTTCTTTAGATATCGAGAAGAGGTTAGAAGAGTGAACTGAATCCATCTATTCTTCCTAGGACCTTTACAAAAGGTTATTTAACACATGTATACGTCTTCTTTGGGTTTTCTAGAAAGGGATTTTTAGGATCATGTGAGTGAGACCCTCCAATGAAGGCTTTGAATGTCTTCTATGAAGAATATCTTTAATTTTCCCTTTCACATGAGACCCTCCACTAAAGGCTTTGAAGATCTTTTATGAAGAATAGTTTTAATTTTCCCTTTCACATGAGACCATCCACTAAAGGCTTTGAAGGACTTCTATGAAGAATATTTTTAATTTTCCCTTTAAAAAAATATCATAATGAATATATATTTTTGATAATTCTTTTTTAATAGTATGTTATTTATTTTTAAATTATTATATTAAGAAATTTCATATTTTTATATAAAATAAATTTATATATTATTATAAAATAATAATTTTAATACATTATTAAGATATTTAAATATGATTGAAAATAGAAATTAATATTATTTTATATTTTTTTTTTGTAAGTTAGAAGTTTGTATTAGAACCTGTAAGAAAAATAAATTACATATGTTTGTAGCGCTTGTGCAACCATGGCCATGATGGGAAACCACAACAGATTGACAGTGTCGGGTTACTGGAAGGCCACCGGTTCAGACAGATCAGTTCGCAACGAGGTGCTTCACTGTATAGGTCTCAAGAAATTTCTGGTGTTTTATGAAGGAAAAGCCCCACGTGGGCAGAGGACGGATTGGATCATGAACGAGTACAGAATGCCATATTTCAGCTCATCCACCTGAAAGGTGATCAGTTTTCCTCTCCTTGATCATTCTTCTGGTTTAGTTTAAATCCTAATCTATCGAAGAGTAAGAAAAATAAATACTGAAAAAACGTTTTTCTTCACCTTTGCATACAATTTAATAAACATCGATAACTCAGTCTAACATACCATTTAATAAACATTGATAAATGACCATCAAATACTTTCTTTTAAATCTCCCTTGAATCTTATTTAATGTCAAGTACTACTTACTAAATCCAAGGTTTTATGGGTTAAATTGAAGAAGTGATGTTTTGGTGGTTTTGTTGAATGAATTTAAGTTTGCATGTGCAGAAGAAGACCGATATGGTGTTATGTCAGATATACAGAAAGGTTGTTACTCAGAAGTCCATGGAACAAGGAGCAAAACCTATTGACGTTGGTGAAGAGGAATCTGTTGTTTTAAGTGATGAATATGAAGAGAAGGTTCACTCACTGACTTTCAATGTCAGCTGCCAATCAAATCCAATGACAGAGGCTAAATTTTCTTCGTTAAATTATCTAGATCACGAGGGCGTATGTTCGTCTCTAAGTAAAACGAAGGATGAATCTAGTATCTTTGACTGCCTGGAACTGATCATGTTTTTAGAAGAAACTATGGTATCGAAGACCCCTAAAAGCTGGAAGCCACCGCAATTAGAGTTGCCCAAGTTATCGATGGAATTCTTGTTTAGCCAGCAGATAGAAATTCCTTATCCTCTTCTGTCTACCCCATCACCATTCCATATTCCATTATAGCAGTATACCTGATTTCAGTATACCTGATTTATAAAGTGATGAGTCTAAAATAATTGTCAGTTAGGTCAAATGTATGGAAGCGGATGCTATGGCAAAGTCTCTAATTGAAAGATAGGATTGCCTCTGATCAGTGGATATTGTAGAGTATTTACACAAAACAATCTAATCTCTGAGTTAAAAGAGTTATTTTTTTAGTAAACTTTTATAAACAATCTAATCTCTGGATATCGTATAGTATTTACACAAAACAATCTAATCTCCGTGTTAAAAGAGTTATTTTTTTAGTAAACTTTTATAAACAATCTAATCTCTGTGTTAAAAGAGTTTTTTTATTTTAAGTAAACTTTTATATAACGATTTCATTCAATTAAATTATTTTATTTTCGGAAAAAATGTTCATAAAAATCTGATTGTTTGGCTTTGCAATGTTCTGTTTTGAAGTTTCATAATTTCTTATGCATATTTATGTTTTTTAAAACGATTTTTAATGAATTTGGCTGAACTGTAAGGTAGATGAAACCCGTTGAAGAAAACCAAGCATAGCATTTGACTTGGAAATCCATAATGTAAAGGAACGATCTTCCATATAATTCCAGTCATCAAATGTGCAGCTACAGAAATGTGGAAATGACAGCGAGGTCCGACCAGTTTTAGTTGGGTTCAGTGAGTCGAGAAGGACGTGAAAACATAATGAAGGTGCGCACATGCTTAGACGGATTGAATAATAATATGAAAATTGTTCCCCAAATAAAGTTGGGTGGAAAGACTCTGAAGAAAATAGATAGTTCAAGAGTTAATATATGTGTTCTTAAAGATTTTTAAGAAATTATTATATATATATATTAATTATAATTATAATTTTTTTGTAAAAGAGATTTGATGTATATATTAATTTGATGTCGTTTAATATATAAATTTTTTTAAAGAAAAACAATCTAGTAATGGTGTCTATGAAAACATAATTATATATAATTTATAATTATATAAGTTATATAGCATTCATTTATTTCTTTTCGATCCTAACCAAAATGCCTTATTAACAATTCCTTAAAAACAAACGAAACTTTAAAGTATAATCTAAATTTCTTTTAGCACATAATTTTCAAAAGTAAAAAAGGTACTTATATACTATTAAGTCTTATGTAGTAACATAAAATTGCGATGTAATTTATGTCTAAGGTTAATAAGTATATAAGAAAGAAAGAATGACTCATTATTTTCCCATACAATTTGTATTTCCTGTGTTTTTTTTTTCTTTTTAATAATCTATCCACTACCATGTTATTGTTTTTTAGACATGTGCAAAAGATTATATGAAAAAGAGATTCGAAAGTCAAAATTTTCAATTTTGGTTCTTGTTTGATCATTGAATGAAGGGAATCCCCACATATTTGGATGCGCTTTACTCCATATACTTGAGTCAACAATAAAACCACTTTAAGTGCCAACAACTCATTGTAATTATTCGTTCCATATCCAACATTTTTGAAAGATTAATATGTGCATTATCCCTACAACACCACCCCTACGAGGGGTTCTCTAGGAGGCAACATTGAAGTAATCCCATGGAATAGCCTTTTTGAGATCATATTCTTCTAACTGATGTATCACTTGCTTATCTTGAATCTAGGGAAAATCCTTTAGAACATCTAGAGCTTGTACAACACATTTCAAATGTGATATTTCTTTTTCCTCAAAGAGTTTCAAGTTTCTAGTTAGCCATATTCCCCAAGAAATATTTAAATGGAATGTTTTGAAACTTCTAGTTATTTTTTTAGTGCATCTTCTCCTAAATGCCTCCTCAATGGAATTGTCTACACTAATATTTTTTAAACTAATCATACCTTCCACCTTTTTCCAAACCTTCTTTGTAAATGGAAAATACAGGGTGTGTGCAGATAGATGGAGGACAAAAATGTGGCAAGGGGGTCAACAAGAACTCACACTCACAGGAATGTGTGTGTGTTCCTAGGAATGTGCATGCATTCTTGATGTTAGAGGTTCATAAAAACCAAAACCTCCACTTAGTGTGCCACACGGGAACGTTGACAGGAATGCATGTGCATTCTTAGGAACACGTGCACATTCTTAGCAACAAGTGCACATTCTTAGGTATGTGTGCACATTCTTGTTGTGCCCTTTCATAAGGGATCGTAGGCGCAATTTGTGCCCATTTTCATAAACGACAACTCACAATTTCATTTCATTGAGATAGAGAGGAGAAAAGAAACAAGCAAAGACTCAATAGATCTTTCCACCGTGTCCAACTCAAGCCAAGTATGCTTGTGTAAGGTACCATATGTACTTTAATAGCATGAAACAAAAGTATTGCAAAGAATAACAATAGAACAACACAATAGATGAAACCACAACACCAAATAATACATTTATTGATAGGAAACAATGTTCACTTGCATCTTCGAAGGGGCAACCACTAGGAGAGAAGCGCTCTATTACAATAATTCTCAATACAAAACTTCGCATACCCTCTACTTATATTTATACTAAATCTATCTATCCAAAACAACATTCTATAGGAAGATCATTCTAGAAGCAGATGCTTCTATTAAGTCTTCTTACATTTGACTTATTATTCATTTATTTCTAGGCCTTTATTATATGGAAATATATCATTCTTAACCAAACACATTGCAAGTACATAAAATGGAAGAGATGATCATGGAATTTTATTGTGGATGGAATCTTCAGATAACACAACAAAAAAAATATCCATTTATTGTAAAAATAGGTTCACCAAACACTACCCACACAGATATTTGTTGGCTGCAATAGTAGTTGTACAATAACACACACAAAGCAAACAAAACCTAGAATTGCACCATGATCCTCCTAAATCAACTATAGAATATCCACTCCTTTACCCTTTTTCCTTCTCTAATTGTTCGTTGCAAACCATCTATCGCAAAGGTCCTCATGAGACCACTGTAAGACATCTAACGGGGCCACGCGGGACGCCCCATACTCAACCCACAAGAATTCCCTAAACATGATTTCTCTAAAACCCTCTATAAACATGCATTTGTATGAGCTCGACCTCATCAATAAATATGCTTAAGCCTATTGCATACCTTGGTATCTCCTCAACTGAAAGAAAACTTCTAAGTGAAGCTCCAATGTTAGTATTGAATGGACTACCCCTCTTGTCTATCTAGGGTGGATATTGCACCACCGAAATTGGATTGTAGTAGTGGAAGGGTTTTTCTAAACCCTAATGAAACAATGACTACAAGAGAACACCAAGATGAGAGATCAAATAATAATGAAAAACAAAAGGGTTACCCCTCTATTTATCCTTCCTTTGGATCTTCTAGATCTTTCCCCTTTTTTAGAAAATCAAACCTATATTTTATTTTCCCTCCTATTAGATTTAAATATAATTATTTATTTTATTTAATGTCACTTTTAGGATTTGTCATTCTTTTTACCTAGTGACACCAACTAAACCTCATTGCCTCCCTTTTTCCTTGTTGACAGTAGCCTAGGGGAGTCGTATAGGCCATTGAGTCATCCTCCATTATAATCAATTCGAAGGGGATATTACATAGGAGTCATGTCACCATGTTTTAATGGGTATTTGAGTTGTTACAGTGGATTGTATATTCCCAAAGGAGCATGTCCATCCTTGTGGAATCATAACCCCAATTAGAGGGTGACTTGTTGCTAAGAGAATTGGAGCAGTAGGTTCTATGGTTCAATAGAATTTATGACGTCTATAGTTGATTGTGTATAATATTTTAAATTATATCTATTTTTATCACTCTCTCATTTATAGTTTTAATTCTTGATTGAATGTTGAATTTACTTTATCTATTGTATGCATGAATGTTGATGCATGTTTTCAATTATTATTGTGTATGTTCAAATCCTTTCATTCAAATGTTTAAGAATTAATGATAGTAGCATGATCATGTATGTCATGTTGCACGTATTTTATTCATTTGAATAGATTTGTTTATTTGATTTAGTAGTGATGTAGCCCAACATAGAAATTGGGTACATTATAGATTGGTATAAGAGTCATTGATCCAATAATGGACCTATATGGGCCAAATATGAACATGAATATGATAAATGTTTGGTTGTAGAAATTTTATTTTGCATTAAATTTTGGGGGCAAGTAAAATATGACTGAAACCCCCAAATTTTTGAGCAAATTTGAGTTGAATTTCCCCTTAGAATTGTCGAGGGGGTGATTACTTACATTCATATGAATATTTTCTAAGTTTAATTTGTCCTGGAAGGTCAAATTTTGTGTTTTCAAGGTGATTGAGGAGTTTAGTGAATCAACAACGCATATCACATTCAACTTGGAAATCAATTGTTGAGATTCGTTTCAGGTTGGTTAATATTTTCAAGCTCCTTGAAGAAGAAAACCCCAAAATGTTGATGGTGAAAAATGGAAATCACTCATAAATTTAGGAGTTAGGTGAAGTTTGGAAAAGTTTGGTGAATTAATAGCCCTGATTGCATTTGAATTGCCCATCAACAACTGAGATTTGTCTGGATATTTGGAAAATTTTGGTGAAGATTGGATAAGTTTGGTGAATTGACAAATGAGATTTCATTTTACCTTGATATCAACAATCGATAACCATTGTAGATTGGTCAAAGAAATGAGGATTTTCTCTGACTATCGATAGAAGAATTTCATGGATTGTTTATACAAATATTTTGTCAACCATTGATAAAAAGATTTCTCTGAACTTCGGTAGAAGGATTTCATCAACTTTCAATAGAAGGATTTCTATAGTTTCCAGTAGAAGGACTTGGCCAATCACTAATAGAAGGATTTCATCGATCATCGGTAGAAGGATTTTTCGAATCTTCGATAGAATGATTTTTATGACCATCGATACAAGGATTTTTCCAACCATGGATAGAGGGATTTTTTCGATCTTGATAGAAGGATTTAATTAAATTCAAAGAGGATTTGTCAGTGTTTCATGGAAACCTTCACAGGAGATCTAGATAAAGTAAGTACAAACAAAGCTTATCAAGAAAAGAAGAGAGATTCAATATAGAAAAATGAGAAAAAATATTCACACTACTCCAATGAGCTGATGATTGATACATAGATCATGATCAATATGATACAATGAATGAGTGGAATACACTCATATATAGTGAAAATCATTCCATAATTGAGAAAAGAGATCAGACAATTAGCTTTCCTTAGGAATGCATGCATGCATAATAGTGATGGTAAAAATAGAACTAGTTAGTTAACTCCCACTGAACTAGTGTATCAAAAATAGAAATTTCTCCAACACCCCTCCTGAACATCACTATGGAGTAAAAACTGAGTCCCAGCTACTAGGCCATTTTAGGTATTCATGTACAATGGAACTAATGAACACTGAATAAAAGTTAGGAAAGAGGGAAAACCACGTGGGAACAAAACCCCCCCTCAAAAGATAATGTGTCAAAAGAAGAAAATAATATCTGCTAGACAACTGTGTTCTTCACTACAAGATGATCCCACAAAGTCTGAAACTTTTGCTCATTGAAGGTCTTCGTGAAGATGTAGAAATATTTATGGATGTGATGAATTCCTTTGGCAACCTATCGCGCCTTATACTTCCTGATCCCGTGGACCCATCTGTACCTAAAAATATTCCTTTCTGGTGGATGTGGAACCAGATTCCATGTCTAGTTTTGTAGGAGTGAGTCATACTCCTTCTGGATGTTTTCTCTCCATAATGTATTTCCCACAAACCTATTGTAGTTATGTGGATCAGTAAATTGAACCATATAGCAATGCATGGGCATCCTAGATTCTGAAGCTGAAACTACATGAAAAGGCTCCTCATGATGAGATCGAGTCATCCTCGAATCCAATGGATTCCATACAAGGTTACCCGCTGCCTGAAGTGTGGTATGTGCCTTCTTGGGAATCTGTTGAAGTTTCAATGCTGGCTTCTTATCTGGCTATACTACCTTCTTATTTCCATGTACAAAATCTCAGTGTATGGAATCATCCCTGATGTCTGAAACTAATGGAAGAATAAGAGTATATTCATGTTGCACTGAAGGTGCATGGAAATTACTCTCCTTATGTCTAATTAGAATAGATGAGTCATCATCAGAAAACTTAGTGAATTTATACAACCTTGACTTGTGATCCACCAATTGCAATTATGGAATTGTCATGCATGTCAATTACTAAAACTAAATCTGATGTAAATTCAACATTTTTACCTTTCTGAGCGATTTGATAAATAGAGAGAAGATTCATAGAAATATTTGGAACATGTAAAACATTATCAAAAATGCCATTATGGAGTTCCACTCTCCCTTTTCTTGCTACTTCTACTAGAGTATCATCCCCCATGAGAATAGGGGGTCTTGAGCATGGATTCAAGGAAGAGAAAACTTCCTCTTTTACTTCCATGTGATGGGATGCACCAGAATCTATAATCCATGAATCAAATGAGGAGTTAATTGCAACAAGAACATGATGATTACCTTTATTAGGAGAAGGATCTTCTTCCTTCTTCTTCTTGACTCCCTCTAGAATGAAGTTTCCAAGGTTGTTCTGCGGAAGTGCCTGTTCCATAAGAACGATATGTTTCTTCATGCATGTGGATTCTTCATGATTTAGTTTATTACAATAAGCACACTGCTTTCCCTTCTTCTTCTTGGAATCTGAAGAGTCTTTGGAACCTGAAGAATAATTAAAGGGTTTGGAATATCCCTCCTTCCTGTTCTATTTGAAAGACCCTTTTCCATCATGCATGGTGAGTGCATGTTCTTTGGGATCTTACATGAGGCCCATATGTATGATTTTTGTTTGCTCTTGTGTAAGAGACTCAATGAACTGAGACAACGTAGGCATTTTCCAATTTGTTCCAAAAAGACATCTGCCATAATGGAAATTGGAGACATATACAATGTATTCTAGTCCTAGCTTGGCCAAGATTGTTAGAATAAGTTGTTCTCTTGTGTACACTTATCAATACCACATTGACCCAAGATCAATAGAAAAGATTTAAATTTAGTAAAAAAATATTGTATATTATCAAAACTTTTAGGGTCTAAGGTATTCAACTCTACCTCAAGCATATCACCTCGCATCTCATCCTGCTTTCCAAAGAGTCCTTCCAGGGTGGTCCAGATCTCGTTTGGAGTCTTTCATTTGGAAACATGAAACCATAGATCAATGGAGATTAACTCAAGAAGTAGTCTTATGGCATCATCCTTATGATTTGCCCATCTCATCTTCTCAATCGTTGATGTAGGTTTTGATTCTGTCACCATCGTCAAATTATACAGTCCTTTCCTTCTGAGTTGGAATTCTGCCTTGGGATTCCAATCAAAATAATTGTATGGTGTGAGGATTACCACCAATTTTGATTGTATAATAGTTGTCCTTTCCATTTCTTCCATTGTTTCTAGGAACCCCTAAAAATTTACTCTCAATCTGCAAGTGAAAAATTAAGAAATTAAGAATTTGTATCAGTTTCAAGAGATGATCTTGCGGCTTACTGTCCGAGAAAATGGTGAGGAATCTCACCAAATAGTTGAAAAAAACACTTCCAAAATGGGTCTATTTACTTGTTGCGTGGGCTATTTCGTCAAAAACGTAATATTTTTGGGAGAAATCACTGTAGAAAGTACGGCCACGGATTCATATCAGTTTCAAGAGACTATCTTGTGGCTTAGTTTATGAGAAAACGGTGATGAATCTCACCAAACGGTTGAAAACCCACTTCCAAAATGGGCTAATATACTTTCCAGGGATATCGTTTCCTCAAAAACGTAATATTTTTGGAGGAATAACTGCTGAAAGGTACGACCATAGATTTAGCTAACTGAAACCCCGATTTTCCTTATTCTTTGGCTTGCCTAGTTTGCTCGAAGCAACATAGATCTGATACCATGTCAGTGTTTTATGGAAACCTGCATAGGAGATCTAGCTAAATCAAATACAAACAAATATTATAAGGAAAGAAAGAGAGATTCAATATAGAAGAATGAGAAAATATATTCACACTACTCCAATGAGTTGATGATTGATACATAGATCATCATCAATATGATACAATGAATGAGTGAAATACACTCATATATAGGGAAAAACATTCCATAGTTAAGAAAAGAAATCAAGCAGTTAGCTTTCCTTAGGAATGCATGCATGCATAATAGTGATGGTAAAAATAGAAAGTCTAAAATAGAACTAGTCAGTTAACTCCCACTGAACTAGTGTGTCGAAAATAGAAATTTCTCCAACAGGATTTATATAACCACTAATAAAAGGATTTCACCAACTGTATATAGGATAAATATCTAGGTTGTTGATGGAAGAAATGAATTGGTAGTTGATGAATGAAAAGAAGGATGATGACATGGTCGATTCAGGGGATGAAAGGTGGGCATGAGGACTCATTTTCTATTCCAAATAAACCTTATTTCCACATTCGTTTGATGGAGGTATTTAAAAGAAAAAAACAATTTTAGAGCCAAAAACTTGTTTTGTCCATAACAAGAGAAGACTAAATAAAAATTAGATGAAATTTAAAGGGTATTTTTGTAGTGACGAAGGATATGAAAGTGTTAGTGAGGGTGACTCCCCATTTCTTCTTAAATTTTCTAGAAAATATGAATTAGTGGTTTTCGAAGATCAAGTTTGTGCTCCATGATAGGGATCGAGATGAGAATTAATTTTTACAATGAGATAAGAAATCATACATCAACATATTGAGTTGGGATTTGTGCATAATTCAAGAGTAGGCATGGAGGTCCAAAAAAGGCCAAAAAACATTATTCCTAGATACTTTTATGGATTTTTGAAGTCTTCGAAGCAGGAAAAGAGACCCCAAATCACAAATATGGAGATTTTTCCCAGTTTCACTAAAAATTCTAGTCTAGAGAAAATGGAAAAATAACAAAGTTTGCAATTCATATTTATACATAATTTATCTGGAGAATTTGATTATGAATCTGAAAATTAGTGTGTCCTCAAGTTAAAAAATGATACATGTACCTAGTATGCATGTTTTCATAGCACCTAACATATTTTATTATATATGTTGTATGAAATGGTCATTTAGCTAAATTGCACCACTAAGAATGTTGAAATTTTGGTTTGCTAGTTTAAACATAGACAATGTCACATTATTATCACCCAACCATAGGCACATGGCCACTCCTGAGCATCCTAACCTTTACTTAGAATAAATCTTTCAAGCCTACTTCAGAACCAACAGATAAACCCTAGCTGTTAACTACAACAACAACTCAAGACATGTAGAGTGATCCTTCTCTAAGGGTAGCACACAAGAGAGAGTGTCTCCATATCCATAGAAAAGGTACCATACACAACTGCAGTAGTTGGAGCTACACTACTCTCTCAGAATTGTCCCATACTTAGAAATAATATCATCAATATTATCACCAAGAGTTTCACCAAGAACCACCAAAATATTTACCAAGAAAATCATCGAGAAAATCACAAAAATAGCGTTAGAGAGAGACCAAGACCCAAGCTATGAACTTAATCCCTCATTCCTCATTACAGCTACAACTGCAGCTCTTCACAAGACTTGTGCACTTTTTCATGGTCCAAATGAGCTAAAACATCATCCATTTATATTAATCTATCGAGTCACTTTTCTGGATGGGCTGAGCTAACTTTTTGGTAATTATATTTTTTGTTTATCTTTTTCCTGTGGAGCCGACTTGTATTTATGGAAGATAATATTCTAATATTATTATTCTTTTAGGACAACTTGTCTTCTAGGGTTTCCAAACATCTGTTCAATGCTTCACTTGCTTCCGGAATATTCTATTCTAATTCATAGGTTATACGTGGAGGTTAGTACGTCCCGTAGCTACCAAAACATAAACACTCCCTCTTATCTAGGTAGGTATTAACTAATATGTTCTTCATGTAGTGGTCTCAAACACATCCATCCATCTCACATGGAATGGGAAAGAATCACATAGTATTGTATACCAGTCTATAGGTAGCATCACCATATCCACACAGGATATCGATAGGGAAACATGACTTCACCCCATGCATCTAAGGTCTGTGGGTAGCTCTCAATAGCTACAACATGACCCTAGGATATCCACTACCCACAATGCATCAACATGTGATCAAGTGCACCCATATCTCAGCGCCAACCCTTTTTCATGCTAGATGAGATCCACCAGACTCAGTGCCAACCCTTTTTCATGTTGGATGAGATTTTTCATTTGTTCTCGGTGCCATCCCTTTTTCATGCTATATGAGACCCACCAGACTTAGTGCCAACCCTTTTCATGTTGAATTATATTTTTCCATACTCAGTGCTAACCCTTTTTCATGTTGGATGAGTTCCACCTGTCACTCCCTCTAAAGAGGGACCACACCAAGCTTGTCCGTAAAGTACTCAAGATTCTTCCTCGAAAGTATCCTGGGGAACATGTCTGCAACCTTATCCTCAATAGTTACGAACCAGATCCTCAATGATCCCCTCTCTACCATATCCTTGATATAGTATTATCTGATATCGATATGATTCAACCTGTCTGGAATCCACACTTCTACTTGACATGTTGCAAAAAACTCATGTTCATCCATAATTAGCACCATATATTACTTCTTCATACATCTGGTTGAGCCTCCTGCTCCTTACTATAGTACTCATATCCCTCTAGAATTGATCATCTTTCTCCCTCTCCAGCACTGAATATCAACTAGATCTTCAATCTGCTGACTTCATCACTTGTCCTAAAAAAAAGCCTCATCATCCTCTTCTTGTAGGTCTTACCTACAAGTCAAATTCAATCAAATAGTCAGCAACATTCCATAATGATGAAATTAGTCAAGGAATAAAGAAATAACAATTTCTTAAGTATGATGACATAGTTATGATAGTCATGCAACTACACATAAGGTTTTGTTATCTTTGAACACACTTCTTCTCAACACTCATCCACATACTAATACATGTGGGAACTATCTAGATGCCTTTCGTATCTACCAAAACATACTATAAGGAGTGTGCTACTCTAAGAATGTTAGATAGGCTCCATCATGAGATGTTGTGCAGTGCTATAAGCTACGTACTTATAAAATCACATGCCAAACATGAGCCTATTGCTAAAAATAAAACTGAGTCACATCATAAATAAAACATATGACAATGAATCAATGATAGTAAGGGATATATAGTCCCCCCTCTTAATCTTGGGTATCTGGTATGATCATGTCCTAGAGATGTACTTCTCCTAAAGACTTCATGTCTCTGAGCATCACATCACGCACTATTACCTCAAAAGGTCTTCATGTCTGATTCATGTCTCAAACTAGATACCATATAATATGTTGTCTCCTACAACCATCACTATATATTCCCTCAAAGTTATCACTTGTGACCTGCCTGGAACAAGGACAACAAAGGGGAAAACAATGGGAAAGAATAATACTCTTATAATAATAAAACAAAATCTAGAACAATAATCATAGTAGCTCCTTCTTAGAGCTATTGCTTGTGACCTGTCTGGAACAAGAGAAAAAATAAAAAATACAATAATAGAAATAACACTCTTTTAGTGTTGTGATCAATCATTCTTCCATGGTAACCTTCATGGAATTTATAAAATCACCAAGATTACATCCCTGGAAGAAAAACAAGAAGTATCTCCTAGAGTGAAGTATTCTAAGTTGTAAAAGTGAGGAAACCTTCAAGTTCTGGTGTTGGACTTTCGTCAAACACTTTGCATGCATCTGAGTTTATGGTTGTAGGTGAAAATTTGCTCAGACAATGATATGTTCCTTGGTTTTGTTTGTTGTTTATTGGTTTTCTAGACCCTTATAGCTCCCCAATGAAGTGCCAATGGTAATATTTTAATATGGAACCAAACCCAAAAAATGATAATGAAAAACATTCATATGTAGAGAGACAATTTCACTAAACAATGGTTGTTTTTTATTTAAAATGACTGTTGTACCCATACAATCAAAACAAGACAGAGGTACCTCCCAAATTGAAGTGAATATCTGATATAGGAATCTTGGAATCTCCCTTCACACGCAGCCAAGAGGAAACGACCCAATCTGCACCCCACGAACTGCCAAGAGGAAGCGTTGTTATATGGTTATGACCCTGCTATCAACTTGAATGCTATGGTCACCCAAGCTCAGTGATAATCCTCCTTGCCATGTGGTGTACAGCCAGTAAGGAGAGACATCCCCCAAAAAATCTCCACACAGCTCCAAAGGGAATGCGTAGCCTCCAGCAAGGGAACATGACCAGTCAAGGGAGTAGTCAGCTCCCTCAAAGGGAATCGACCAGCAAGAGTTTCCAATGAATATCACGCCCAAAAAAGGGACTCACGACTTGAATGTTGGGAACAAACTCAACTCCAATGGATTACCTCTCACGTAGCACCAAGGAGGAGTACCCACAGTGCGTGGGGAAATGGAGAACACTACCAACAATTAACACGCTGCCCAGATTTGCAAACAACAGCAATACACACCCAAGATCAATCTCAGCAATGACACTAAGGCTGAGAAGATGAATGCAACAACCAAATATTTCTAAACAACATTTAATTTCATAAGAAATTTATTCCAGTAACTTAGATAACAACTTCATAACATAACAACAATCTTTGTAACAGGAACTTCAACAACTTAAATTTATCGATGAATAATGTTTTTATTGCAGAATGAAATAAATACATAATTTAACAATTTACCTGGTTCTGATGCTAATTTCTGTTGCCTTGCTGCCTTGTTGTTGCCTTCCTGCTACCTGATATCTGGATCAACACTGCCACAAACAAGAAAATAACTGCCCAAAACTATTGTCCTCCCTGCCAACTAGGTGTTGGTCACTATAATTGCTTAATTGATTTAAACAATCAAGTGATACATAAATTATCAACCCAGGGAAGTCTTTTATTTCAAAGATAACCACGCACTATATATTCTCAATTTCAAAAGAAACTTAGTGTTGTAGTAAAGAAACTTATACTAATTATACTTGCTTGAATGAACTGAAGCTCTGAATTAAATTACAGGAAAGTAACTTCCGTATTGCAATCCTTTAAAGATTAATCTAAGAATCTTGGATTACATTAAAATAATACTGCAATGCGAAAGAATAACTATTCGACAATCAGAGAACAGGACCCTTACTCTCAAACAGAGACTTCAGTACTAACACTCTTTCATGAAAATAATAATGCAGAAAACAATTAACTCTATCTAACAGAGAACAAAGCCACCTAGTTCCTTTCTTTCTAAGTAGGAGCCTTGAGCCTTATTTCTGTTTTAGCACACTTGTGAGGTTGAGGTTTACAGAGAACAGGGCAGTCTGATCCCTTCCTTTCTGAGCAGGGATCCCTAACCCAGTTTCTGGCTAGCACCGATGGAAGTCTACAGAGAACAGGATGTTTTGGTTGTTTCCTTTCTGAGCAGGAACCCTTAACCCAATCCCTGTCTAACACACTTGCAGAGGTAAATGAAATCTACAGAAGACAAGCTATTGTGACTCCTTCCTGTCTGAGCAGGAACCCTTTAACCAAATCTCTGGCTAGCACACTTGCAGCAGTAAATGAAATCTACAGAAGCCAAGGTGTTGTGATTCCTTCCTGTCTGAGCAGGAACCCCTTAACCAAATCTCTGGATAGCACACTTGCAGCAGTAAATGAAATCTACAGAAGTCAAGGTATTTGGATTCCTTCCTGTCTGAGTAGGAACCTTTAACCAAACCTCTGGCTAGCACACTTGTAGTAGTAAATGAAATCTAGAGAAGACAAGGTGTTTTGATTCCTTCTTGTCTGAGCAGGAACCTTTAACCAAACCTCTGGCTAGCACGCTGGTGAAAGTAAATGAATTCTACAGAGGGTAGGATATTCTGATTCCTTCCTGTTTGAGCAGGAACCTTTAACCAAATCTCCCCTAGCCTTATAAAATCATCACACAAGATTGTTGATAAAAAGAATTACAAATTCCATTCAATAAACTAAGACAAATTCAGTAGTGTTTCAGCAAAGCGGAATCCATTAAAAACAGTGTTTCAGCAAACGACAGTTAAACAAAGCATGAACAGAAATTATACTAACACACTTCTAACTAATGGGTGAA
>SNQJ01S0004953.1:106704-166249 GCA_010110895.2 Picea sitchensis | reverse complement strand
ATCTGTTGCACCAGAATCAAACAAAATCTTAACATTAATATGATTTAGCGTACCTGATGACTCCACCACAGTGGATTGATGTTCAGCCTAGTGGTTATTAACCGCTGCGTAAATCTGGTGGTTGCTACTTGACCTCCCCATTGGTGCCTTTCCTTCTCGATGCACAAACCCTAGTTGTAACTCTAGATAGTCCCATTCGTAATGGGGTCCTTTGCATCTCCAACAAGTAATACGAGATTGAACTGGTGCACTGTTATGTGACTGATTCCGAAATGAGTTCCTTCACCTGGAACCCCTGCCCCTACTAGATGTTCCCCGAGAAGGTCGTGGACCTGTCTGCACCGTTCCCGATGAACGAGATGTTGCACTAGCTGCCATTGAAATCCCCGCAGCTACTGTCCTTGGCATGACTCTGTTACCATATGGTGGTGGCCTTGAGCCCCCTCCCCTAGAAAATGTCCTCGAGGTCTTTCCTACGAATCCAGGGTGATGCAAAAATGCCGATCTTGTACCCCCTATTAAGTTCATGTGTTCTTCCACATAACGCGCACTTTCTACTGCCTCCGCTACTGAAGACAGTTTCCACATCCGTACCATAGCTCTTATCTTGGGGTTAAATCCATAAATGAAGCGCTCTGCCTGTCGCTGGTCATTGTCCATATACGAAACATATTTGACCAGTTCCATAAACTTGATCTCATATTCTTCTACAGTTCTGTTTCCTTGTACTAAGGCATGAAATACCCCTACCTGTTGCTCCTCGTAGTATGCTGGTAGATATTTCCTTCGGAACCTCTCCTAGAAAAGTTCCCAAGATACTGTGTCTGGGGTAAGGTGTAATTGTCTTTCCAAGTTGCCCCACCAGTTCAAGGCGCTATCTCTTAACTGGAAAATTGTGATCTTTGCCTTCGAGTTGGACGCATAGTCTCTTAAGGCAAAACACCTTGTCATGCCTTCCAACCATGCTTCCGCGCGTTCACTGGCGCGACCTCCAGCAAACTCCGGAAATTTGATCTTCTACAACTCTCGCATGATGTCTTCAGGTGGAAATTATCCCCTGGAGTTCCTTGATGCTTCTGGATTACCCGTTCCAGACGGTGGGAGTTCCACTTGAGTCCCTGTTGGTTGGCGCCCCTTTAAAGTCTTGTTAATGGCTTCCAATGAGCGCAGTATGAGGGCTAGTTCGGGCGATGGTGGTGGTGTTGCTAGTGGTGTTTGTGGCGTTGATGGTGCCCATGACGATGCTCCCCTGCCTCGACCCCTTCGAGTCTTGACCATCTTGGATGACTTAACCTGCATCACCAAATTTGTCCGGGTGAGTTCAAGGACGTTTCATATTGGTGCTACTTAAACTTAGAAATAGGGTTAGGCGTAAGTTTTCTTTACTTGTCTGTAAACAGACATTACTCCATCAGGGGAATTGGCTAGGTTTGGGTTATTATTAAGCATCTAAGCTTGGTTAACATCGAACTTTAAGGTAGATTATCCTTACACTTTTAAAAAAAATAATTAATTTAAAATTATTAGTACACTAATTTAACCCAAATTAACTTTACTTTAATTTAAACTAACTTGACCTATATATATATATATATTATTAATACTAAATTATTTAATTTTTTTAAATTTTTTTTTTTTAACACTTTAGAATATATATAAAAATGACTAAACGTGCACCCAAGGATTCGGGCACGCATGGGTTCCACGTGCTTGTTTGGATTCCTCAAGATCCCTCGTATCTAACCCCCAAATTCTACCCCTGTCAACTCTTTGAATCCTTACGCGTTCTTCTCACTCACTGAGACCCTCCTCACGTCATTCTTTCTCCTCCACAGATCTGCCTTTGCTCTGTTCAGAGGTTTCCTGAATCTCCCTTGCCATGGCTCACATCCTCACTGTTGTTCTGAGCAATTTACTGGCGCTGGTTATTGATGTATATGCTCCAGTTCATTTTGTAGAACAAAGTATATTGATATGGCCACTGACAAGATCCAGGACCTGGAGTCCAGTCTCTTTGAAATCTTGGGAACAAATCCCCTGTATGTACACTTTGCGGAGCTCGCCCTCAGCTATGGTAAGAGGTACGGTTCAGTCCGCATGTTGTGCATAGTTTCAGTACCTTCATGAAGAACGCGGGGTTATTCGAATCAATAAATTGCATAAACCTTCCCTATGTTGTGGTAATGAATGGTGATTTCCTCTTTTGAAACAAAATGATTTGCTTGTAATTCCATCCCTATACGGATTTTGGTATTTTGCTTTCAATTTATTTCATTTATATTTAGAAATTTATTCGTCTGTGCATATGCATGTAGTTAGCTGCATATACATTGCCTTCCCGTATTGCTCACGGCCCTTTGCTCCTAACTGTGAAATTCCCCCCTTAAATTTCGAGTCTCGGGGTTTCCTTATGTTCAATACCAAGAGTTTCCTGTCCTCACGGACTCCCGATCTCTGATATGCCGATGCGGTACTTGTGCATTAGCCCTTCGGGCTAAGCTCTTGGTCCATATGACAATTGTACCACAAGGCCACAACTTTGTCCCTTATCGGGGTTTCGTATATCGCAATATCGAATTGCATGAACCCCGTGTCTACGGAATTCCCGATATCCTGATACTCGATGCGTCTCTTCCTTGTGCATTTGCCCCTTTTCGTCTCGGCCGAGGTCCTTGTGACCTGTTCCTATGTGATCGTTGCCTTATGGCTCCCCATTGGGGTTTTGGTCCTCCTCGAGCAATAATTTATTCACTTCAAATTTCGCGATGTCTTTTAGCGTTTACCTTTGTCCAACGAATGGTTAAAAGTTTACAAAAATATAAAGTTTCCAGTGCCCCCTTAAAATTTTATTTAAAGTGGGTTATAAATTTTACTTCTGCGAGTTAACTGTTAATGAAATCAGGATTCGGGATTTCCTGTAACAAAGAATTGTCATACATTGAATCACAAAACCCCGATCTCCAATTTCGTGATGTGTTTAGGTCTTGATTAAAATGTCAGTTAATTAATCTTTTTTTTTTTTTTAAACTAAGGTTTAAGTGTTAAGTTAATTACGTCGGGCTTTCGGGGTTCGCGATTTCGTCGTGTATGGACACCTTGTCCACGAACCTTGCGATATCCCGATTCTCGATGAAGACCTCCTTTGGAGCTTTCACCGATGGTGCTAGATGATTGCCATGCGTCCCTTCAACAGACGGTCCTGATTACGTCGGTATTTCGGGACTTTCAATGTCATGTTTCCTTTGACCTCAGGAATGTCGATTTCCTGATTCTTCCTAGATCCTTGATGCATGTCCTCGTAATGAATGGCTCATATCTCGTTGGGGTTCCTTTCTTTTATCGGGAATATTTTCGTCGGGAAATCGGCACTTGCGTTGTCGTGATCCACTGTCCTCACGGATCCTTGACTCCCGATCCCCGATGCCACTTGGCATTGACCCCCTTGCGAGAGTTGACCTTTTGACACCTTTCCACCCTCAGTGTATCAGAGTTCGCGAGTTCGTGAATCCAAAACCTATGAGTTCCAGGACTTTTCTTTTCCCTAACCCCGATCTGCGATCGTTCGGTGTGGCACGACACCTGTCCACCACTCTAACCCTGGTGGTCCCCATGCTGTCCTTGTACCCGTCGGGAAATCGCATTTTGGGATATCGCGATTCCCGTTGTCATGTGCACGGGACTTTCAATTCCCCGATCTCCGACTCTGCAGGATCTCCTGACACATGTCCCTGCTGTTTGGACGGCTCTGATCCTATCGAGAAATCGCGGACCGCGATTCCTTGACGCAATGGTTCTACTCTCATGAAATCCCCGATGGGAAAAATCCCGATTCCTCCCCAGAACACTGACGTGTGTCCTGCCGAGATCAACGGTTAGGATCTATTCTCGGGATTTCGAGAATCACAAGGTCTCGATTCTATGGCTTTACAAAACCCCAATGACTCTGATATCCTGATGACTCTTCCGGGACTCCTCCTCTGCGCACTAGGACTTAAACCCCGTGCAACTTCTCGAGATCTAATGACTGACGGGATTTCACCCGAGATCTAACGGCTCAGATCCGTTCTCCTACATAATAGGCATCTCTCCAATGGGATAATGATTAGGTGCATGAAACTCTACGTGGTGTAAAATTTCTCTCTTTGGCATGGTTAAAATTTATATTGGCCTATTGTTCATGAGATTTTACATTATTTAAAATTCACCAAGGCTAATACAGGCAACTAGTTTACACTATTCCCGCGCAATACAAGTATTCTAAATTTCCATTTTCGACTGTGCATTGGCAGTTCCTCATTTAGGCAAGTTCGAGGTGAAGTAGGCCTTTCCCAGGTCTTGCGAATATCCTCTTGCATTTTATTTAGTGTAGTTCATGTAGTTATTAAATCTTACCAACTTCAAGCCTTAGACAAAAGTTTCCCTTGACATTTTTATCGATTTCAGGTGTCTAATTTACCCGAAACTTCATTGACAAATATTGCTCAATAAAATTAAGTTATCATCTCTGTTTTTCGTGCTTAATAGCTTTATTCAGGTTGCTTTAAGGGTAGCCATTTTGTGGGAAGTGATCCTTCAAACTATCTGGTTCGCTGCTTCTATTTTAAAGGGTGTTCCTTTGAATATTCAGACTAAAAATGTAGTGACCATACATGATCCAGTTACAGGGTATTGCCTAAAGTGGTTACCTGTGATATATCTATGAGATCATTTTCTTGGATAACTTAGGGGTACTACCTGAATATATTTTCGGATACTGTATCAGTCATATTGGGTCAAACTGAACGTGTTTTGTTTGTAGTTTAAGCATGGCTGGAGTTAACACTCAGGGTTTTGGCCCTTAGGCCCAGATTTCGAACTAAGACGCTCTGATACCATATGTAACAACCAAATATTTCTAAACAACATTTACTTTCATAAGCAATTTATTCCAGTAACTGAGATAACAACTTCATAACATGACAACAATCTTTGTAACAACAACTTCAACAACTTAAATTTATCAATGAATAATGTTTTTATTGCAGAATGAAATAAATACATAATTTAACAATTTACCTGGTTCTGATGCTAATTTCTGTTGCCTTGTTGCCTTGTTGTTGCCTTCCTGCTACCTGATATCTAGATCAACACTACCACAAACAAGAAAATAACTGCCCAAAACTACTGTCCTCCCTGCCAACTAGGAAAACTACCTAGCTCCAGGATATCTACAGATATCCTGGCCCCCGTGCCCAAAACCTCCAGCAACTCGGTGCCTCAACTAATCAAAATCCACCCTGTGAAACTCTCTGCTCACAGCAAATCTCATAGTCCTCCCGAATCCATCCTCCGTCGAATCCCCCTCACGTAATCCTTCCTTCCTCCCTTATTCCTCCTTCACTGACTCATGCAGTTACTTCTCCAACCACCCCCGTCCTCCGTCTTTAGCCCTGCTAACTACATCCTATAGTGAAGTAGGCTTGTAAGCCTTCACCCATCCTTGAAGTGGCTCGGTTATCCCCTCTGTGAACAACATCACCAAACGGGCCTCAGAGATATCGGTGACCATCACTGATATCCTCTGGAAATCTGATATATATGCATCTACCGACCCAGTCTGTTTCAATTGTGCTAAGTCTCTAAAATACATCTCAAGATCTCGTCTGTCAAATCGGTGCACCAGTCTACCTGTGAACTCAGCATAGGTGAAAATATGGGCATGACCCAGAGTGGTCATCTCATGGTACCACCAGTCCTGTGCCTCACCCTCCAAGTGCAATGTCGCCAACTTAATGGCATCAGTCTCTTCCATGGGGTTCAGCTGGAAGTAGGTGTCGAGCTTCTGCACCCAAGCTTGTGCAGTGTACTTCGACGTCCCATCGAAGTATGGTGAAGTGAGCTTGCCCACTGTGCATTGTAACTCGTAGCTCTGCGTGGGACCCTTGTTGAATAACCTCGACCTGTTTCTCCCCTTGAAGCTACAAAACTCGACAAAAGTCATAGCTTCTCTCAAATCTGGATCCATGGCCTTATACTCCTGGAAATAAGCTACTAAGGGCTTGTCCTACTCTACCTTCCCTCCTGTACCTGTCTCCGGTGGTCCTAAGAACTTAGGCATGGTAGATCTAGGAATCTCACTGTAGTCGTGAGGGTGGTTCTGAGGGTTAGTCCTGGAAGTGATCACCTCAACATGAGGTCTGTGTGTGTTTTCCCCATCTTCCATCTTCCCTCTCTTGCTTCTCTCCCCCCTTTCTTCCCCATACTTTCTCCATAGAGAATAACCTGAGATTCTTCCCATGAACTCTCGGGTCTCTCTCTAGCCCTCTACAATATCCTGTAAGGCTTTCATAATCCCTCTGATCAAACCATCCTCTCTGTCCTCTGGTAGATTTGCATTGTTTCCTAGAGTGTCCCCCATTTCTTCTTCTCTACCCTCTACACTTCTATACCTTCTGCGCCTATAAGTGATGTTTTGCAACCCTTCCTTAGTCATCAATGTCGCCCACAACTGGCCAAGAACATGCTCTGATACCACTGAAATATTCTAAGTTATAAAAGTGAGGAAACCTTCAAGTTCTGGTGTTTGACTTTCGTCAAACACTTTGCATGCATCTAAGTTTATGGCTGTGGGTGAAAATTTGCTCGGACAACGATATGTTCATTGGTTTTGTTTATTGTTTATTGGTTTTCTAGACCCTTATAGATCCCCAATGAAGTGCCAATGGTAATATTTTAATATGGAACCAAACCCACAAAATTATAATGAAAAACATTCATATGTAGAGAGACAATTTCAGTAAACAATGGTTGTTTTTTATTTAAAATGATTGTTTTACCAATACAACCAAAACAAGATAGAGGTACCTCCCAAATTGAAGTGAATATGTGATATAGGAAGCTTGGAACCTCCCTTCACATGCAACCAAGAGGAAGCGACCCAATATGCCCCCCACGAACTGCCAAGAGGAAGCGTTGTTATATGGTTATGACCCTGCTATCATCTTGAATGCTATGGTCTCCCAAGCTCAGTGATAATCCTCCCTACCGTGTGGTGTACAACCAGCAAGGAGATATGTCCCCACAACAATCTCCATGCATCTCCAAAGGGAATACGCAGCCTCTATCAAGGGAACACGATCAATCAAGGGAGTACACATCTCCCTCAAAGGGAAATGGACCAACAAGAGTTTCCAATGAATATCACGCCCAAACAAGGGACTCACGACCTAAATGTTGGGAAGAAACTCAACTCCAATGGATTACCTCTCATGCAACAACAAGGAGGAGTACCCACAGTGCATGGGGAAATGGAGAACATGGCCAACAATTAACACACTGTCCAGATTTGCAAACAGCAGCAATACATGCCCAAGATCAATCTCAGCAATGACACTAAGGTTGAGAAGATGAAACACTCAGCAGCTAATGGAAAACACAGCCAGATGATGAGAAATTCGCCCAGCTCTAGGGGAAACACCCAAATTCCTCCACTCATGCCAAGAGAATTATGCCCTCTTTCTTCTCAGATCATAAAATGAAGTTGTCTCCAATAAAATTCTTCGAAAACGCAAGGCCAATACCTGCAAATGAGAACCCTGAATGGTTTCTCCAATTCCATGGCTTGGGAAGATAGTTTCACTGTCGAATCCGAGATTCCAAGTCTAGGGCGGATAGTTTCACTGCCGAATCCGAGGTGCCGAAGGGGTTTCCAGTTGAAACCCTCTCTTTCTCACCGAGCTCTTCTCCAAAATCAATTTCTCAAAATGAATAGTCAATAATAACTTTTTCCCCTTCAATCGTCCTTTTATTCATTCACTTGTCCTTTTTCTCCATTAAAATATTCATTTAATTATTAATTGGAGAGAAATACCCTCAAAGAGGGGTTTAATAATAATAAACTCACTTTTCCTAAGTTTTCACTTTATAATTCGAAAGTGACTTTACCAGTATCATTTCACTAGCTCATCTGTCTAATGGTTTACGGGAAACTGTATAAACCATCACGGTATCCCGACTGCCTAGGAAAAACGAGACATTGCATAGAGTAGATGTTAGTTCATTTTGCAAGTAGGTACAATATGATTTAATATCAATAGTAATCACATGATGCCAAACAATCATTGTATCTAGTAGTAATAGAATCTTTCAAGGATTGTTGTCACAACTAGTATTGAATAAATTATCAAACTTGATATGTACAGTTTGGAAACTTATTAATTTAATCAATCAGACCTGGAACCTGGAGTCTTATCTTCAAGAATGAGTGGTGTTTATTTTCTTCTGATTCACATTGACTCAAGGTGACAAGTATTCTCTTCAACATGTCCTTTGTACTTAGGACAATATACTTTCTTGACATAAATCTGAGTTATATAATTTAATGTAAATAAAATCTAAAATCTCAACATTAATTAATCTAATAATTTGACTAAAGTTACTTTCTAAATCCAACTTTGACCAAAGATTGTTATGATAATCATAACTTCAATCGATCAAAATTGCAATCTAGATGTTCATAATTCCATAACAATTATAGGCATATGAAAACAATCACACCTAGAGTGCATTGTTCCTATAAATGTGTTGGATCTGATATCCCTTTGGATCTACGATTGTAAGAGACCCCTTATCCTCCAATCATGCTCAAAATAGTGATATAATTTAAATATATATAAGTACATACCTTCGGAAACATTGACAGGTAGTGACACCATCCCACAACAACAATAAGCAATGAAAAACTAAAAAAAATCAAGATGAATCAACTTTATTTCTAGAGATAGTTGGATATGCACTAGGGTAAGGCACACTAGGACAACCTAAAATTAGTCCCAATACTTTACAGAAACTTTTAGTACAACTGGTACTGCAAATGGCACAACAACTCAGATGGAGGAACTGGTACTGCAAACCTATGGTTCAATGAGGAAACCCTAATTTTTTCAACTTCATAATTTTTCAGATATAATGTAGGGAAGAGATGTTCCCTACTTAGTGGAAACTGAGGATATCCCTTCTCGTGGTTAGACTATTATGAAGGAAACCAACTCTGATACCATGCTGAAATTTTGGTGTGCTCATTTAACCATAGACAATGGCACATCATTGTCACCCAACCATAGGAACAAGGCCAACAACTGTGAGAATCCTAACCTTTACTTAGAATAATTCAACAAAGCTTACTCCAGAACCAACATATAAGACGTAGCTACTAACTGCAACAACAATGCAATACAGGTAGAGTGCTTCTTCGCCAAGGGTAACGCACAAGAACAAGAGTCTCCATATCCATAGAACAAGTACCATAAACAATTGCAGCAGTTGCAACTACACTACTCTCTCATAATTGCTCCATACTTAGCAAGAATATCACCAATAATATCACCAAGAGTTTCACCAAGAACCACCAAGAGAATCACCAAAATAGTGCTAGAGAGATACCAATACCCAAGAGATGACCATACACCCTTATTCCTCCTTGTAGCTATAGTTGCAGCTGCAACTGCAACTCTCCACAAGACTTGCTCACTTTATCACGGTCCAAATGAGATAAAACATCCTCTATTTATATTAATATTTCCAGTGAATTTTCTAGCTGGGCCGACCAAACTTTCTGGTAATTATATTTTCTATTTATCTTTTTCCTGTGGAGCCGACTTGTACTTTTTGAAGAGAATATTGTAATATTATTATTCTTATAGGGTTTCCACACATCATTTTAATGGTTCAATTGCTTTGGGAATATTCTATTCTAAGTCATAGGTTATACATGGAGGTTAATACCTCTCATAGCTATCAAAACATGAACAAAGAATAGGGAACAATTGAGTAGAAATGGAAAAATTAAGAAGATTATAAATTTTCTATCAAAGGTCAAAATGAGGCATGGGTGTAGTCGTCAAAAGGATTATGCGAAGGAGAATGTGTCTAAAGAATCATAATTTGTACTAGTGCATTTTTTTTTTTCATAAATTGAGATGAAGAATGACATGTAGCTAATTTAATGAAATATTTTGCAGTAGTCATCATTCTAACATTAATTGTTGCATGAACATTTTTGTAGAATTAGAGGTACATGCATGACATATAGATAGATGATGCATAAGGTTATTACATCCATGTAGATGAAATCATAGGATTAAATATCAACTTGGGAAATGCACAAAAAAAGTCCAATGTGTATAAAAGAATAATGGAAATTGTAGCGATGATGAAGAGATTGGACAAGGAAGTACGGATATATAAAGTAGATAATGAAATCTTCATAAGATCTCAAGATGAGAATTAGAACCAAATTAATTCTCAGTTTCTATAAAGTATGAATAATTTCCATAGAGAAATTAATAAGGTGTCTAGCATAAGACATGCATATAGTGGATGTCATTTGGTAGATCACATGCCTCCTAACTGAAGGAATGACTACAAAGGGCCAAGGAACTCGATAAGTGGTAGTATCAATCACCATTCACCGATAGATTCACTAGAATAGAACTTACGTTTTCATAATTAGAGAGAATCCCAGGTAGGTCTCCTATAAAACAACAAAGGAGAATGTCATAGTTAGATAGTTTGCAACGAGAGATAAGGAGGATCAATCCACCCACATTTGATGGATAACATAGGAAGGGTCACTAACAAGAATCTTGGTTGTTGGGAATGATAAAATATTTTTTAGCTGCATAATTATTCCTCAAATATGGAATCAAAGTTTTTCGTATATAATATTTAAAGGAAAACTTCCATGTTGGGACTAGTTGAATCAATTCAAGCATATTGATGAAAAGAGGATCAATTGGAAGCATTTTAAAAAGTATGTTCAGAAGAAGTACTTTTCATAACACTATTATGAGAGTAAAATGAAAAATTTATTTGAGCTTAAATTAGGAAACATGACCATGGAAGAGTATGAGAAAACAATCTTATAACTTATGAGGTGTTTCAATTTCATTAGGGATGAAAAGGTTAAAATTCATAGCTTCTTGAGTCATTTTCCATCCTTCTACAAGGACAAAAATTAGTTTGATGAACCCAAGACTTTGGAGGAATCTATGAGAAAATATAACCATTTGTATGAGAAAATTAAAGGAAGGCCATCCTTTTAAAAATATTGGGATGAGAAAAAGAAAGGCAAGAGGAGGAAAGGGTTCAAGCGATGTTTCTTTCAAAATATTTAACAATCATATAGACAAGGGAATAAAGAACAAAATTATCCCAATATAATATTTTTCTTTTGGAAAAGGATGAAAAAACAACCTAGAAAGTGTTGGGGATTTGAGGGAGACCACATGTATAAAGAGTGTCCTCATAAGGAAGATAAGATGAGGATTGTGCACAACCTTAAAAAATCTTATACAATGGAAGACATGAGAAAGAATGTGCTAAGGATTTGTGTATCCTTGGACAATAGACACACATACTATCAATCCCACATAATTGAGGTGGAAGTTAAGATTGATAATCAACTCATAACTACTTTGATTGATTCGATAGCTAGTTATAGATATATAGATGCTAATATGATTTATAGATTTAAATTGAAGAGATATAAGCATGAAAACTTCTGGTTGGTTCATCTAGCCACTGGAACCAAGAGAAGAGTCAATGAACTTGGTAAATGTTTCCCGTTGAACATGAATGGATTTATAACTAAGGTATATTTGAAAATCATATCGCTTGGTTCACATGAATTCTTGATTAGTATGGATCGTACGGACAAGAATCATGCTATTCTATATTGATACAATAAGGATTTCAGATGTCTTGATGAGGAAGGGAATTTAAGGAGAGTTGAAGGTATTCCAAGTCCTATATCTGTCAAAGACAGTTTTTCATTGAAACTAAAAATATTTTTTAGAAAAGGGTGTCAAATATATGCAACACATATGGAAGAGGAAGCCAAGGATGAAGTGTCAAATATTGAATATTATCTATATTTGAAAGAATATTAAGACGTGTTTGGGGAAATTCTAGTATTTCCACCTAGGAGAGACATTCACTTGCCCATTGAATTAATACATGGAATTTCCCCAATGTCCAAAAATCCCAACGAAATGAGCACATCTAAACTGAAAGAGTTGCAAATGAAACTATAAGAGTTGTTGAAGAAGGGCTACATATTCGCATGTGTTTCACCTTGGGGCGCCCTAGTGATTTTTTTGAAGATAAAGGATGGAACTTAGAGGTTGATTGACTTCTGACAATTGAACAAGGTTATCATAAAGAATAAGTACCCTCTACCACATATTGATTACCTTGTTGATCGGTTGAAAGGAGAGATGATATTTTTCAAAATTTACCTTAGATGACAATTGGAGAAGGAGATACTAGAAATATAGCCTTCTAGACAAGGTATGGTCATTATGAGTTTTTTTTTGTACCATTTGGGTTGAAAAATGTGTTTTCTACCTTTATGTGTCTAATGAACGGAGTGTTGAAAACTTAGCTAGAAAACTTTTCCATTGTCTTCTTGGATGATATTTCTATTTACTCGAAGACTAAGGAGGAGCATGAGAATAATTTGAGAATGGTTCTATAGGTTCTAAGAGAGCACGCTTTGCATGCCAAGTTGATAAAGTGCACTTTTTATGAAAATAAGAATGATTATTTGGGCCACATTGTCTCTGAAAATGGCATAGGAATGGATCCAAAAAATATTTAAGCAATAATAAGTTGGCTAGCATCAAAGAATATTTCAGAGGTCATATTTTTAATGGGTATAGATTGTTACTACATGAGATAAATTTTCGGTTTCTCCAAGATTCCACACCCAATCACTTGACTAGAAAATAAAGGAACATAATTTGAATGTATTACCAAGTTGAAGAGATTTTGCAACACTCGAAGGATTTATTGACTAGTGCACCTGTATTGAATATTGTAGACACAAATAAGGAATTTTTTGTGTTCAAATATTTATTTAAATAAGGGATTGGTGGAATCGTCACCCATAATGGGAACACAATTTTCTATGAGTCGAGAAATTTGAAGGAGAACAAGAGGAACCATGACATGCATGACTTCAAATTTGGAGAAATCGTTGATTTGCTAAAAATGTGGATGCATTATCTCATCGGCAAAAAAATTGAGATGAGGACATAAAATAGTGGCTTGAAATATTTTTTTGGACAACCAAAATTGACTTCCAGACAAGTTATATGGTTGGAATTCCTCAAAAAGTATGTCTTTGAAATCAAGCACATTAATGGAAAAGAGAATAAAGTGGATCATGCAATAAATAGAAGGGTGCATGAGATGCATGCTTCAACCATAAGGATGTATATTTTATATTTGAAAAGTAAAATTTTAGAAGTTGTAACAATAGACTARCATTATTTGCAAATTCAATAAAGATGACAATGGGATAAYRYATAGTAKAAATTTAAAGATTATAGGYTGGAAAAGGATGGARTCCTCTTGTATAGGAATAAATTTTATGCTCCTAATTCTTAGGAGTTAAGAAATTTACTTTTAAAGAGACACACAATATTCCATATGTTGGACATCCAAGCTATCCGAAAAAAAATGTAGTTGTAAGAGGCCAACATTATTGTCTTGGAATGAAGAAAGATGTCGATGATTTTATTGCTAGATGCATGTAGTGCCAAAA
This sequence comes from Picea sitchensis, assembly GCA_010110895.2. Lineage (NCBI taxonomy): Eukaryota > Viridiplantae > Streptophyta > Pinopsida > Pinales > Pinaceae > Picea > Picea sitchensis. The sequence continues at coordinate 152,664 of SNQJ01S0004953.1, read as the reverse complement.
GGTAAATGATAATCACAGACATATAGTAATATTTCTACAATGATTTTCCATTCTGGAGTGGAAATGAGATGTTTCTACCATATATTTTATTACTAAGTTTCCCATAATATCAAGGCAACATGATTCAATCATGAAAGTGGTGGAAAAAATTACAAAGATTGAACATTTTATTCTATTCAAGGTGATGCATAAGGAAACCAATGTTTTATAAATTTATCTGAAATAAATTGGTAGGCTACATGGTATTCCTAAGGAAATCATGTATTTTTGGAATTAAAGGGTAAAAAGACGTTGTTGAAATTGAGAAATTTCTCAAAGTTGCTAGTGAGATATTGTGGTACATTTGAATTTATATAGAGGATAGGTCTTGTTGAAAACATTCTTGAATTTCCCAAATATATGAGAGACCACACCAACTTTGACGTGTCTTTATTCAATAAGTATGTGCATGATCCTAAAAAAATGATTTATTATAATGTTATATATGTGGAGCATGAAGGGGAGTTTCGGGTGGAGTTGGTGCACACCCTAGACTGAAAGTTTAAAGTATTCAAGAACCAATCCATAGGCATGGTAAAGGTCCATTGGACTTGGTACATTTATGAAGACTCCACATGGTATCCTGAGGAGGCCATGAGGGAATATTAACTTCAACATTTTGTATATTTTTTAGGAAATTTGAATGCAAATTTGTATATACATGTATTGTTACCCCCTGGGCTAGGGGTAACTAAGGATATGATGTATTGAGGCCCACAGGTAGAAAACACAGAGAAAAAAGAGCCCGATGCATATCATATCTTGCAGAGTCCCTCGATTTGACCATAGTTTTCCATCATCATCGACATGAGAGCATTGTCCACTACACCATCTTGGCTCCCAAAAGACAATAGGTATTGCTTCAAGAGGTAAGAACTCTAGTCTTGTGGTAATTGTCACATTAATATATGAAGCATTTGAGCATGTTTCAAATATCCCTTTCTTGATTATAAAATTCTTCCTTGGAAATTATACTTTTTCCTTATTTCACTTTGGTGGTTCACATGGCTTCCTAGTAAGTAAGTCACTCTAAAAAAAAGGGTTTCTACTGGCAGGGTTCCTTGAAGAATCATCATATAACTCCTTACTCATACTTACCACTTTCCACACTTCTTCCCCTCTATTTCCTCATCTTTTGGGTTTTCACGTACATTGACCTGAATAAGGGCTTGTACCTCATTTCATGGGATGAAGGGGCTAAAGTCCCAAAGGTGAAATATAAGTTGAAAAGTTAAATTCCATAGATTATCCTTCTAGATGATATGCCTGAGTTCCTAAGAGAAATGAAAGACTCCAAAAGAATGAACAAAATTTTAAAAATCATAATTAATAAATGTTTTTCTTGATGGGGGAATGCATTCGTGGGGTCGTTTACTTCCCATTGAATATGACAATCAATGTGTTCCTAACTTAAAGAGGAATTGCAATGATATTTGCTTTCTATTGCACATAGCACTTAATGTTTGTACAATAATAAATTAAATGAAAATGGCTTGGAAAAATGTTGCATTGGAAATAGATGACGCAACACACCCCCACAAAGGCACCCATAAATTAGATAATATGATCCCTTGATATGTCAAGAACCCCACGCTGAAAATTATTACCCCAATCCACCTCATACTCATCACATGATATAGATAGGGTATTCTTGGGAAACATCCCTTGACTTGGGTATTGGATTACTAAATAGGGCACCATGACACCCGTCCCATACCTAAATTAGGAAAAACATATAAGATCTTTGAGCATTTATTTCATTTGAAAAGGTAGGTTTGATTCACATGTTTGTATGGTTATTGTATTAAATGTATCTTACTTTGTAACATTCACATCTCTCTTAAGGGTAACTCCACATCCAAATACTGAATTATGATACCATTAAATTTATTGATATGTTCTTCATATGAACATTGTTAAGAGGAATAACAATAATAATTTATAAACACAATTATCATAGATATTCCATAATAGAAGAACCATAATTATAAACATAGTAAATAAAATAAGCACATGAAAGACACTTATCTCATGAAATAAATACCAATTGTTTGTTGATATTCCACATTCCCCCCATCCATAGACCACACTACTCATAATCTTAGCAGCGGGTCACCCCTGAGTTGGGGTTAAACTCTACCAGGGAAAAGGGAGTCTAAGGTATGATAATTTGTAGAATATTTTAATACAAGGTGCCCAACTGCTACAATTATCCTACAATCTCTCATTCACCACATGATTTTCCCACCCCAAGAAGTGTTCCCCTTATCTACTAAACAGTCCCTCGGCTACCCCACTTCCCTTTCATGGATTTAGCAACAAAAGGAATATGAAGTCTCAAATCCCTATAGCTATTGTCCAACGCACCATGAAACAATTCTGAGTAGTTTCTCACTAGAGAAAACTACTCACAGGCCTAACAATCCACTTATTCAACATATGGGATTGGAAATCGACCTCTTCAACATACTGGACAAACCACCCACCTCTTCAACATACGGGCCTGACAACCCACCTCTTCAAATTGCCTGAATACCAGGTACCAGTATTGATGGTAGGATGGATGAATGAATGGTAAAAGTGATGAATGGATGGTATAATAATAACGGGGAATTACACTATATTGCCAAATATATATATGCATGTGCCCTTTATGACACGTTTTACTCAAGGACCTCCCTTGTCCCTGATTTTCAAAAATAGGATACATTCATATCCATAACTTTATATTTAAATAATATTGATATAATGTTCCATTGGGATTAAGACCCCTTAGCTTATCCCCTTTCCTAGACTCTTAGTCGCCTTTCCATTTCTAGTGGATTATATCCCCCCATACTCATTTGTGGGATGGTCTACAAAAATTATGTACTTTATTAATGATATGAGTGTTTACATATTACAATAATAGGCTCAGTGGACTTCAACATCTAGGCTCTCTAGCCTAATAATCACATAATCCTTATAACCTATATTAACCTATATAGTTGTGGATTGACTTGGGTTATTACATAGTTGGCATGATACTTGTCACTTATGGACCCTTGGAGGGCGTGTTTGTTTGTCTTTTCAGAACCTTTCCCACAAGATGGATGTTGGACCCCACATGTGAAAGACCATGGATGATGAGTGGTTCACCTAGAGGATACAAGACATTTTCTTTGGAGGATCCATAACATCTCCATAGGATGATGTTGCACCGTCGCCCACCTAGAATTTTTCCTTTAGAGGTCTAGGATGTCATTTATTATCCTCTGGCATCACCTTGAAGGGTTATGGTTTTATGGATGAGATGTTTCCGAAGGTATCTTGATAGGATGACACCCATGGCAAGGCATTTTGGCACATGAGAGCATGACACATGTCCTTTGAAGCCCCAATGTCTTCCTGCTTCATGCTTGATGTTTCATTATGAGGTATTTTATCATCCTTTTAGGGAATGATGTCACCTTATTAGTATTTATTTTTATGTAATTTTATTTTTTGAGTTTATGAAAAGATAATTAAGGGGTCAACCCCACTTGTAGAGACATGAATTTTCACTTGAGTCTCTTGGATGTATAGGTTTTCCATATAAATATGGCTAGACAAATTTCATTTTGGATCATCACAACTTCTTGCGATTTGTGAGAGAACACATCTAAAAGTTTTGTTGTTTTGGTGTTACTAGCTCTTTTCACTCATGCACTATAGTTTGGAGGTCAAGTGTGGATGCCCCTTTGCTTATTTTTGGATGGTATTTCTATAATAAGGGTATATTTTTGTGATATCTTGGTGAAGTGAGTAAATTTTTGCAATCTTGGTTCATGCTATTATTGTTTCATAGTGAATTTTACTTGTTCATGATTGAATGTTTCTTAGTAAAACCTTAAGAGAGGAGTATAAGTTCTTCCTCCTCTCACTAGGTTAATCTTATCCAAAATTGTTTGAAATGAAATCCTATCTAGGGTTAGACTCCTAAATCCCTAAAGTGATAGAACTTTAGGATTTTATCCCTAGACTCTTAATTTTTTATCTAGGTGAAGCTACAAGAAGGGAGAAAGGGTTTCTAGGGTCCAAAATTTCTTGCACCGTAGAAATTCTCCTCCTAAAGAATTAATATCTAATTCCATTATGTGCTAGCACCTTAAATATTAAGTCCTACCTCTGGGTTGAATCTAGATGAAGTTCCAAGTTAGATGTATTTTTTATTATAAAGACTCCAAATCCCTCAATGAAACTGATCTCTATGCTCTCTTATGGTGAAAGTGATCAATGAACTCTTTATTTCAATTCTCTCAAGCATCCTACTATGTTTACTAACACTAACTTGAGCTAATTGGATAGTAAACTTGTTGTTGTTGCAAAAAATTTCTAGAGACGACTTTTATACATTGCTCTAATAGTTACCTAACATACTCACAAATCAAATATAACAATTGGATAATGTTTTATTGAGAAGATGCTAAATTTTCATGCTCAACTTTTGCAATTCTAAACTGTAAATTTTGTTGTTGTTAAATAATTTATCTATTTTTGTTGTACTAATGTTAACTGCTGCAATTTTATAACATCCATAACAAATTTCATTGTATAGTGTCTTAAGAAGGTATTATTTTCACTATTTCACATGTAACTCATCATATATATGCTATAAGTGTTCTCGTTTGGGTTAGGTACTCAAACAAATTCATACCTATATTTTCCTTTGACCCAAACCTTGACATAGGTGATCAAGAGAGGGAGTGGTAGGCTTCGGTAAAAAACTTGATACTTTTATCACTTGAGGTCACCAGGGAGGCCTCCCCTATGGTGGACCTCTTCCACAAATAAAACATGGGTATTTATTACTAAGGTGACAATGTTAGTCTATCCTTTCATTGCGCAAGATTTGGCGACTTGCGTGTGGGCTTTGACACAACTACAAATCCTGCGATAACATGTACAAATAATCAATTTTGGTGCAACTAGAATTATTGGAACCAAAACTCTGATAATTCATGTTATATATGTATTGGATCAATAGAAGAGAAGTGGGATATCCTAAGGAGCTACATTTTAGAGAATCCAAACACTTCGTTGGGTGTTGTAGATTAAGAGAAAAGAGAGATATTTGTTAGAATTTCCACGAGAGTCACTAAAATGTGAAATTATCGACTATTGTGATTTAATATTATGTATATGTATACATATGCATCGATATGGTGGTATGCACTGAGGACTAGAAATTGTAGGGGAAGGGGATTATAACACCCTAGTTCTAACCCCTGATGTAGAATTGTATATTTTTAAGTAGCATGAATTCCCATAGGACATGTGATGTAATATGTAAAAATTATACATTGAAAATAATAAAATGAAATACAGTGGCAACTATAGATTGGTAAGGACCTGAGTAATGGGAGGATATGATTCTAGAAGGCAGGAGGATTAATGGGGGGTTTTGAGGGGTTTACACATACCTTTGATTCTTAAGCCACATTCATAAATTTGTTTGTCATTTAGTTATTTATCCCCTTGACATGTTAATGGAATAATCATTCAATTCACATAAGAAGTTGGGTGAGGAATTTATCCCACTCAATTATGATAGAGTAGTTTGAGTGCACTCATCCTTAGGGGAAGAGTAAGAGTCAATCAATCATTAGATAAGAGGAAAATTTAAGTGGGAAGAAAAATAAAATTACAGTTAGTAGGAAGGGAGAAAAAATAGGGCCGGGTGATGAAAAATAAGTGGCCAGTAATACTGTGTATTTAAGGAAGCTTGATGAATATGGTAATTATGTTGAAATTGATTTTTTCATGTCTGAGTGATTTTTGGTGATAAATCACTCAAATATCATTTGTAAATTCTTTATGAGCACTCCTATTGTAGTTATATTTCCTGGAGCCCCCAGTGGAGAGATTCATGGACGATTTTTGTTGGAGCCCTGGACGAGATGGATATTTTTTGAGGGAGTACGGTTCATAAAGGGAAATATCATCCCATGGGTTGTGTAGAATGATGGGGAATATAGTTGTGTGGTTGGAATTGTTGTAGGAGTCACATCACTATGTTTTAGTGAGTATTTGAGTTTTTACAGTGGACTGTGGATGCCCATAGAAGCTTGTTCGTCATTGTGAACTCATAGCCCTAGATTGGGGGTGATTTGGTGTTAAGATAATTGGAGAAACAAGGTCTATGGTTTGGTGGAGCATTCAACATATGCAACTGGTTGTGTAAAACATTTTAAAAGACAAGTTTTTTGCTCACTGTGTCATTTGGAGTTTTAATGCTCGATCGAATGTTGCATTGAATTTGTATATTGTATGAATGAATGTTGTTGCATGTGCTTAATTGGTGTTGTGTATTTTTAAATCTGTATATTCACATTTTTAAGAATTAATGATAATAGTCAACTCTAGGGGGTCAACTCTATAGGATTCTAGAGGTATTTATTACTACTACCATTTCAGTGATGTAGGAAAAAAGAGTTCTAAGAAGTAATCTCTTAGACCACAATTTTTTACCTCTTTGTGATCCAGTTAGAAAGTAAACAAGAAGATCACTGTCACCACCACATCCCAAGACCTCTCTATATAGCATAAAAAGGTTGAAAATATTCTAGAGGAGATGAAAGATAGTTTTTCACCTTCAATGGTGCCTTGACACTACCAATTAAAGCATTCCATTTACTTGGTGCCTGGTTATCCCTTCCAATGATGCTCTTATTCAAAAGAATGATATTATTTCATATGTTCAACATATATATAATAGAACCCTTCATACATTCATTAGCGATGGCCCTTTTCAGGTGTGCTCAGGGTTCCATCCATTATCACCCATTGATATAGCTCTTCTTGTTGCATCTTCACTAACAAAGTACTATGATACTCATACCAAGACATATCATGCATTTAGATCTGTTGAACAGATATAGAACTTCCAACAACAAGTTCGTGACATATCTCAATAGGATAATTCCAACTACAAGATGCACAACTACTTCAACAAAGAAAGTGAATCACCAAGGTTCAAATTGCACAAAAAATTTCCCATTTCCCAAGGGAACTTGATGTAATGGGGACAATTACCTCCTAATGGGGGAGGATTGATATAGGTACATCTTGATGGCCATCCACCTTATCCACTAAATCAATGTTTTCAAGCATGTGGTTTTGATAAACCATGATATTCACCATTTTGATGAGGAATCTAATGTAATTCCATCTCCATTTCTTAATTACAGCCATAATGTAATGATTCCTACAATGTTAATGCACATGATACCATAATAACTCCACAGTGAAACACAGTTTGGCTAGAGTAGTAGTGGGATGGGTGACCCCCCAAGTAGTATGCCTATTGAATTTTGTTAACTTAGACCAATTTATCCTACATGCATCAGGGGAATTATTCTCCTCTCACTCTTTGATATATAATCGAGGTGATGGAGGTCCTTTGAGAATGTAATGGAGTGTGATGTAATGGTTATTGAAAATTAGCGTAGCAGACATCTCTTTCTATTCATAGATAAGGTACGACCATTTTATCCAATTTGTGTTTCATAATGTTTTTCTATTTTATTCAATAATAAAATTTGGGTTTCACTGTATTTTTGAGCTCTCTGCTATATTCTTTTGCATATCCCATTTTTTCCTCAACATAATCTAGATAAAATACATAGTTAGTTTCCATGCAGTGATCTATAGATAGGTATGACATGTTTTTACCAAAAACCCATCTTGTTAGTATAGTTAAAGAAGGTACTAGTGAACAAGAACAACAACAAGAAGATTGTCAGGACCTTTTTTCGAGAAGATATTCAACAAATAATTGAGAAATTCATTGAGAATCCTAAACAAAAATCATATATTTTCATATATCATTTCTTTGACTTTGTGAATCCTTTTATGATAGAGAGGCATCTACATCTTATAACTTTATCGTAGAAGAGGAAGATGAACAACGTAAAAATTTTGAATTTCCAGTTTTGGAAACTAATGAAGCCACACAGATGAGGAACAACAATAATTTTTCATTTCGTAATTTCCATGTTCTCACTATTCAAGACCCTAATACATGACTTTCTTAGTTTGAGGTTGTCTAAATAACCTATGATTATGCATCTAATATTCACAAAGTCATTTCCTCTCTCTACATTGAAGGAATCAACCTTGAGATGGTTCATGAGCTTGGAGAGAAATGCTATCATATTTTGGGAGTAGATGAAGAAAAAAATTATTGACCCTCTCAAAAAAATGACCCCATGTTATCTTGAGAGGCTATCGTAAAATAAAACCTACACTAATTAAAAAATGAACTTTTGGGAGAACTCAAGAATACTTTTGTAAAACTATATGTCCTTCAATCTATGAAGGATGTACTCATATACAATTAGTTCATAAAAGAATTCTACCCTATGAGAAATAAGGAAAAGAAGAAAGAGATCCCTATGGTAATTGTTACAAGGAAAATCACTAATTTCATGTTATGCAAGGTTTCCATATCCTAACACTCTGAGATAAGAAGTAATATAGTACATCTGTACATTAATAAGATCTTGATCGAGATTATATTTTTTCTTGTTTGTTAGTTGGTCCGTGAACTATGGGACTAGCTTATTGCCTCAGAAACCATGAATCAGGGGCATCTAAGCCATCAAAAACACCCGGGGATCACACTCATCCTGAGCCACACCAAACCTTAACATGATGGATTCTTTGTCACTGCAGGTTTTGAATCGGTGACCTTAACATCACGAAGTTAATTAACAACACACTCGGTCACCGACTGTCATACACCTTTGATACTTTTGATCAAGATTATCTTAATAGATTTGGAGAAAAAAATTAATTTCATGACCAAGGACACAACACCCAAGTTGAATTTAAAGAAATTGTTATGACACACACTTAATGTCCTCCATCTTGGAGATGGATCAACTATTAAACTGAATGAATTTTTACATGATGTTATGATAGCAATTGACTCAAGGGAGTAATAGACTTGATAGTCCCAAAAAGTAAAGAAAAAACTAATGAGCATCCACTTGTATTAGGTAGACCTTGGATAGATAGAAAGAATGCACACATATGTTGTAGTATATGGTAAATGACCATCCACAATGGTTAACCACAAAAAATATTATCTATTTAATCCCCTACAAAACCTTTGATTAATACAAATATACCTCTAAATGTAGGTTAAGAAAAATGGGGGGACACATTTCAAACTATCATACATCTAATCACCACCATACAAACTTCTTTATCCCCTAGACAAGTATACGAGAACACAATTATTTCCAACTATATACAAAATGTGTACCCTGTTGATATTATGGTAGCTGCAGGAGGTATTTACCCCCACATGTAAACCTAATGAGAATAGAATATTTTGGGAAGCAAGAAGAAGCCCTAATAAATTGGATAATAACCCTATAAGACAAGTCAGCTCAAGAGAATAATTTGTATTAGGTTATTAGCCTCCAAGAGAAGAAGTGAGCCAGAAGAAATATTATATGCTAAGTAAATAGGCACCCAAAATGAGAAGTCATCCCAGGAAGTTAGCTAGAATTAGTATAAATATAGGAGGCTAGTCTTCGTTCTGGCAGGCATTCTCAGAAATGTAGAGCTCACTTGTGCGCACTATAGTTAGCCATTTTGTATGCAAGTGTGGAGGAGAAGTTATCTTTGTATAGCAGATTACGTTTTGGCTTCGACTATCTCTTGGTTATGGTTTGGACTATCTAATTATCTCTTGTTTGGTGTGCTATCCTTGGAGAAAGGTGCGCTACCCTTTGTTTGGCTATCTAGCCTAGGGTTTTCTTCCGGAGTGATTCTCTGTCAAGGTTAAGGTTCTCGGAGGGTGGCTTCGGCCTATGGTTGGGTGACAATAGTGATATTGTTTATGGTAAAACGATAACATCCATCATATTCTAACAGGTTATGGGCCCACACCTCCTTCATTCAGTCTAACCACTAGAAGGGAGCATAGTCATAAGGATATTAAGCTTGTTGAAGAACTACCACTACGGTTTCTAGCAGGAGGAGTCACCAAAGCACTACTGCTAGGGTTACTAGCAGGTGTAGTTGCAAAAACCCTAACCCTCTCATTGAGGCACCTTAAGTTAAGGGATTGACCTAATTTCCGAATATACTAGTGTGCCCTATCCTAGCGCATCTCTTGGTACTCTCAGCAAGCTAAGACGTCAAGTTTGAGTTTTTGGTCAAATATAGGGTTGACCAAGTCAAAGAAGCCATGGATTACTCTATGAAGTCTGAAAACAAGTTATATGGAGCTTCTAACTTCAGAGTGTGGAAGACAAGGATTGACCTCATCCTTGCCAAGAATAAAGTGTTGGACATCGTGAAAGGAAATATCATGGAACGAGAGTTTGAAAAAGACAAAGAGAAAGAACCACAAAATGTTGCAGTTATGGAGAAGTTCAAATACTATGACATCAATGCCATGAGTATCATAGTGGAATCTATAAAAGACAAATTGATACCCTTGATTTACCATATTGACTCATCAAAGATGATGTACGATGCCCTAACAAACCTCTTCTCAGTCAGAAACATTGGACAAGCAATGAGTCTTAAGAATGAGCTCTATGACATGAAGATGAATGATGATTACAACATAACATCATAATTTTTGAAAATCTCTCAGTTAAGAGATCAACTACAATATATTGAAGAGATAATTTCAAAGAAGGAATTGGTAGACATAGTACTCAATTGGTATTCCCAAGACATGGGATGCATTTGCTGCAAGCATGAACACAAGGAAGGAGTATCCTACATTTGAAGAACTTTGGAATTGTTGTGCTCAAGAAAAATAAAGGATCAGTGAAAAAGAAAAACCTCAAAAGAAATACGATGATCAAGCCTTCACAACAAGATTCAAGAACTCCGAGAACAAAAGGAAGTTTGAAAAGAATCCAAATCAAAAGAAGGATATGTTAGAAATACAATGCTTCAACTGTCGAAAATATGGTCACTACAAGAATCATTGTCCTGAGCTAAAGAAAAGGAAGGAGACACAGGAAGCATCATTTTCTGAAGAAAGGAAACCCTCAAGGAAGACCAAGCAGAATAAAGAAGACTTCTTCCTCTAAAGACAAGGTAACAATATTCTTCATACTTCTTATACATATCTTGTTCGCATAGTCTCTATACATATCTTGTATATCTATCTCTTAGAAGATAATATGTTCCAAGAAGAACTATACCTATGCAAGAAAAACAAGATAAGTCAGACAATACACATGAAAGGATGAAGTACATCAAACAAATCATGTGGAAGTTATTACATAAGTAATAGCTGCAAGATAAGCTGAAATCAACAATCAAGAAGAAATTGGAGAAAGACTTATGACACCTTGCAGAAGGCAATAAGCATGCAAATAGAAGCGTGGATTATGTTAAATGGAGGGAGTCAATTATATACTTCCAAAAGAAAAACATTCACTCATGCATGAAGGAAGGTTTAGGAGGGATCTAATCCTATGATCAATTGAAGATGATGAAGTATGTATCCATGGTAGCAGCCATGAAAAGCATTATGTGTTCAATTTGACTTCAGAAGAATCCCTCTTCGAAAAGAAGTCTTAAAGTATCCCTAGTTGTCCATCCATATCCATGATCCTATGATGAAAGGAAGAATTTGGAATCTTTAGAGCATGGAATATATAGAAAACTCCATGGACCCAATATCTAAAGAGAAACATGAGGAAGAACATGAAAATTCCAAGAAAGAAAGAGAAGCCAGGACAACCATTCCTTGTATCGAGAATCACAAGATTACCAACCTGATATGAATTCACTAAAAGAAATCAAGCAGAGGAACTGAAAGTTGTGATGAAGAACAATGTATGAAACACTTATGAATGTAAGAATTGCAAGATCTAGAACTAGAGGTTCTCCCAGATGGAGGGAGAAGACTATGATGATTACTTGTTCTAGTAAACCAGGCATACCTCTATATGAGTTATTGTATCATCTGCAATATCCATGGGTTGGAGTTTTACATCAGATGAATGCAAATATTGTTCTCCAGAGAAATTGAACAAAGAGAATATGAAGAGCAACCTCAAACCTTTGAGGTATACCATAAAGAGACCCTTGTATGCAGATGGAAGAAGACAACTTGGTGGAGAACTTCCAATGCACAGCAGGAGTGTGGTGAGGGATTTTTATAACAGAGATATTGTATCAGAATGATTACTTAGAAGATCAGGATGATCGATTGCCAATTAATGACAAAAATATCACGATGATAGAAGAAGTGCCACATGGATATGTTCCAATTTGAGCCTTGCCATGATTTTATGAGCTAATGGGGAACAAAATATGAATCTAATAATTCCACACTATATTGATCAGAGATATATGAAGCCTTCAAAGAAAACCAATGTTCCAAAAAGACTAAAGTACTTTGAGATCAAGCGTTACATTCTCCATGATGAAGTCCAGAAAAGAGAAGTGGTTCTCCAATATATATATAACTCCATAGATGAGGATATTAGCAGACATTTTGGTAAAGCCTCTGTCCAAGATGAAAGATTTTGCGTACTCAATTTGGAGCTCATGGAGACGACTTCCATATTGAAAAAGGAAGAGATGAATCCTAGGTTGGGAGGGAGCATTGATGTGTTATTTATTTATGGACAGACATTTTTCAGTTTGAAAAATGGTCCAGGATGAGTAGTTCCTTTCCAGTTCGAAAAGTGGTTTGAGATTCCTGATGAACAAGCATTTTGTAGTTCGAAAAATCATCCATTTCACATGGTCATTCTTGTAATGAAAATGGTTCAATGGATTGATGATGTACCATAGACAACGATTTCCCATTGTGGTTAACATGGGGAATGGTCTACGACAATCTCTCTTCTTGATGGTTAATCAAGAACAATGGTCTGCCTCATCGAATAATCATGCTTTCAAAGCTCACAATTGTGAGCAGTTTCGAAGAATGGTTCATTTTGGAGGTTGGTGCAGGACAATTATTTCCTTAGGAAATGGTTCGAACAGTCAGTCCCTATGAGAGATTCATTCTCTCTAGTTTTCACTTTGTTTAGTGCTAGAGGAATGGCCCAGATAGGTGAATGGTCCAGGTTCATCAATTAGGACATGCATTCCTTAGGGCAGACTCATTCTCTCCAGGTTACACTTTGTTTAGTGTTGGAAGAATGGCCCAGGGTGGGGAATGGTCTAGGCTTTGAAATCAAGGCAATTATTCTTCCTTTCTTGGGAAGAATATTCCAGATAGCTCATCATTGATATTTGACCTTCTAAGGGAAAATGGTCTTCCAAATCTCATAGATGTGAGTGGAAGAACGGCCCAGATGGTTCAGTTTATATCATAACATTGTTTTTGTGCAGGTTGATATCAGATGATTGTTATGAAGACTGTATATCTCTAGAAAATAGATGTATACTACTATGGTGGATGTGTTCCACTGTTTGTGACTATATGTCACTAATCAAGTACCTGTGTGCTACTTGGTGTGGTAGTGTACCACTGGATTGTAGTTGTGTACTACTATGGATAGGCATAGTTTTGTTCTATTGAATGATATTGTTTTGATTTCCTTGGAGACTATCAACAGTGCTGGAAATGATTATCAACTAGATGGATGATCAATGGACAGATATTTCCCAGACGAAAAATGTTTCATGACATTTATTCCTCTAGGACATATGTTTGGATTAGAATATATGTTTGACACATTGCAAGATTACTATGTTCATCACATTTCAACCTATGATTTTCTTCATCATATTGCAACATCGAGTTATGTTCTTCAGATGAAAAGGTTGGTTTGTGTTCAACACATTATGAAAAGCAAGTTTTTTCCAAGTTCTAAACAAAAAAAATTAACGAAGTTCTTCCTATGTAAAAAAGATAGGAAATTTAAACTAGCGCGATGTATTACATAAAGGAAAATTAACATAATAAGATTTCTAATGATATTAATAGAAAATAATCTTCAACTTTCGAGATGATTATTTTTACTTCTTCTAAAGAAATTAATAGAAAATCTTCTAGAACATTATAGATAATGAATTATACGTGTTCTAAATACATTGATAGTAAATTTACTTTATTTATACTTGTTCTATGAACATTGATAGAAAATCATTTAATAATTTATGACCATTATACATCCATATATATTTTCTATATAATTTTCATTATTTTTATTTGTCATGTGATAATTAGCAAAACATGTCTCTCACCCATTGAAAACATGTCAAAGATTGGTGGGAATGTTACTGGGAGAGGCACATTGTGGATGAATCTATTTCCTTCGAGAGAGAACCCACATAGCAATCCTTTCTAGATTCCCTTGATGAAGAGTTCTACCTTGTTGGAATCTATGATGACCAATATATGAGATGGATGACTCTACATTAGGAGAGAGACTAGACAATGTCAGAGTATACCAACATCTTCCATAAACCGTCCTCAAATTTAAGTGTTCAATATGTTGGATCATGTTGTCATTGATGCCAATGGTGTTGATCATGTTGTCATTGATGCCAATGGTTTGATTGATTGATGTCATTGATTGATGTCAAGGATTGATTGATGTCAAAGGATTGATTGATTGATGATTTACAATATAATATGTATTGTCCTTTTGATGAGAATTTTGCTAGATGAAGATGGATCAATGAGTTGTCATTTATACATGATGAAGATGGATCGATGTATTCTATTGGTATATGATGCATTTTTCAAAAATTTATAGTTGACTCTATTATTGGTCTTACTCACAGGTTGATAAGGTGCAAAAATATATGAACTCAAAAGTGGTCCCCTGATGGTGAAACCCCTCACTGGAAGACACTTTGTGGATTTAGTTATCCTAGAAGAATGGTTGAGGACCCATGCTCATTATTGTCTATCATGATTGATAATGTACAAACTATGAAATCCAAAGTGGTCCCCTTTATGGTGAAATACCTCACAGAATATGCTTTAATGGATTGAGTTATCCTAGAAGAAAAGGTTGGAGGAACCATGATTGCATGAGGAATAAATAATATGAAGATCAAGAAATTATTGGTGAACCCATCCTAGATGGATAGTGCTTGTCATGCCATTTCCGTGGTATGGGAATGTGAAATAACCTCATGGTTTGAGAGTTATGGCTCCACGAAGATGAAGGACCCCACATGAAGGCTTGAATCCCCCAAGGTCAAAGAAGTCAAAGTGACCTAAAGCAGAAATGAGAAAATAAGGTGACAAAATCAAGAAGGAATATTTAGGAAAGTGGTTAACCCTAAAATAAGGAAAATAGGTTATGACCTAGAAATGGGTTAATACTATTTTAAATGATAAATTAAAGTGACAAATTCAAGGTGGATTATTTAAATAATCAAGAGAAGTGACAAAATCAAGAAGGAATATTTATGGAAAGTTGTTAACCCAAAAAATTAAGGAAAATAGGTTAAGACCTAGAATGGGTTAATATTATTTAAATGATAAATTAAAGTGACAAATTCAAATTGGATTATTTAAATAATAAGGAGAAGTGACAAAATCAAGAAAATGATAAAGTAAGGTGACAAAATCCAAGAAGGAATATTTAAATGTTAAAGTATTGGAGAACTTTCTATTTATGGAAAGTGGTTAGCCCTAAAAAGGAAAATAGGTTAAGGACCTAGAAATGGGTTAAGGGACCTAAACATGGGTTAGTGACCTAAAGGATGAAAGCATAAATAAGATAGCAATGGACTCTTTGTAGATCATCCTTTTGTGGATCAATGGAGAGCTTCTTGTGGGAATATATTTTGAGCATTGATGGAGAGCTTCAGAGAGCTTCTCTAGCATTTTTGGTGTGGAACACTTGAGGATATTGAAGATATATAGGTGAATTAGGTAAACAAGGATATATAAGCCGAAATTTGAGGAAAGTGAAGAAAATAATATCAAATGCAAGGGAAGGATGAATTTTGATGGAAGTTCTAAAGTATGTTATTTACGTGTCATCTCACCATTTTCATAATTTTTTTCTATACCGATTTAGACCCTGAAATTTATATGCAAGTGATCAAAATAGCCAAGTATATGTGGTTAAAATTCAGCCAGGGTCATTGTATTTTGAGAGTTACACCAAGTGGAAAATAGGGTTTGTGACAGTCCTGAAACTAGTCAAAATCGTGTTTCGAGTAAAACCGCCATAACTTATTCATAACAGATCCAATACATTTGGTATTACTAAATGTGTTGGTTATATTATATTATTTAGTATGCTTGGTAACAATTTCAGATCTATTCATCAAATATTTTGTGTGGGGCACAATTTACAATGTCATTCTCTAGAATAAGCCATAAATCAACAAGGTATGCCATTTTTCTATAACTCCTTTCTCCTCGAGAGGTTCCAAGTAGTGCCAATTTGAGGAATTGCATAAAACACACCTAAGAACATTGTTTATCGGGCTTCAGATTCTTATTCATTATAAGTACAAATTTATGATTATTTGAAGTTAGGTTGTTGGACTAATCCAAAAACTAGTTATGGTTGAGACAAGTTGTTGATGAGTTGGCACATACATGAGGTGTATAGTTGATGATGTTATACACATTTATGAGTCATTGTTGATGATTAGTTGACACATGATTGGTATATACTTCCTACATGGTTGGATGCACTTTTAATGGTGTACGTGCTGATTACAGTTGTTTGGCACAGGTTTGCGCATGGTTGATGCTCTTGTTTATGGTACAAATTGATATATGTTGAGGATTGTTGCCTCGCCCCGGCTTGGTGTCGAGAATGCAAGATGAGTCTTGCAAATAGATCTGGTGCTCTTGTAGAGCTGTACTCTATTCTCATTATTGGCCGACAAAACCCCAAGGATTGTAGTCCTGTAATAAAAGAAAATTGTACATACATCTTGTGTCTTTTGTGTTCATTGTGGTGATGACTTGTTGATGATATATTGTTGATATATGTTATTTGATATGTTCTCACATCTAACCGGTTATAAATGACAAAAAAATGGGTAATGAATAAATGCTAACGCTAATTGATGAGTTTTTGTGCAAGAGGGAAGTTTGGGAAAAGAGCTCCCACACTAATTCACCCCCTCTAAGTGTGGTAGGTGTGTCCCAACAATTGGTATCAGAGGACCCCACTACAAGACTTAAAAAGATTCAAGGAGATCCATAGACACACAAAGGGATGATGAATTTCCAATCCTTGATGAGGAAAGCCGCCACCGAGAATAGAGATGAGAGTGTATTTTGAAGACAATGGGAGCAATTATTTGAAGGCAACCATCAGTGGACAAGTTCCATTGAAGAACAAGTCAAAGTTTGCAGCCCAAAGGGGAAGGTAAGAAGATCCATTGCATTGCCCCTCAAGACACCCCTAGTGGACTCTCAAGTCCCATCAAAGAGAGCATGGACAATGCACTTCCACCAAGGATCTATGGCTAAAGCATAGAGGAGACATATCAAAGCAAGGGAAGAAAGAAGAAATTGAAGACCACTCCATCAAGATCATCAAAGGTAAATAATCATCAAAACTCTTGAATGCATTATTTCTAAATGTGATTTTGAAAAAATTTCGCGAAGATAAAGAATCAAGGATAATAGCACAAAGGAAGATCATCATGAGGATATTTTCAAAATGAAGGTAAAGAACACTCTAAATTCCTTGAATGCAATGATGATGATGATGAATTTTTCTCTCAAGTGAAGAAGAAGATGTAGATATAGTTTGTGGTAAAGTTTTGATGGTATTTATCCCATGAAAAGAATAGAAGGAAATCTATTAAACTTCAAAGGAAATTGAAGAGGGTTTATACATGTATAGGAGCGATCATTTTATACACACTATAACCATATTTTGATAACACTAAGAAGTTTCTTAGAGGATCTAAAAGCACATATTGAAGTTAAAGGAAATGCTCAAAGAACAAGAAGATATTTCTAAATTAATAGAAAAGGAAGAAGAGATCACAAGACCAAAGAATATAAAAGAAGACATGAATATAGATGATGAAATTAATAAAAAATTTGAAACTATCGTCCATCTCAAGACACAAATTGAAGAAGCTAAAAAGAGGAACTATTGAAGATTCAAATAAATGAAAAGGAAGAGTCATGTTGTAAAGTTAGAAGATGAAATTGTTGACCTTAGAAAGAAGGTGGAAAAGTCAAATAATTTCTGAATAACTCAACAATCTTGGATGATGATCTGGAAGTCGCATCATCATGTGATAAATCAGGTCTTGATACAAGGGAGAAGATACACATGTTGAAGCAAGCACTCAAAAGAAGCATGAGGTAAATCTATATCAAAGAAGGAAGACAATGTTGCAAAAGCAAACCATCTACACAAGGAAAATAAAATTTCAAAAGAATAAAGCAAGGAAGACATCAAGAAGTCAAGCTCTTGGGACATTCAAAGCAAAGGTATGAAAGTATTTTCATGGGCATTGTTATTCATGTAATATATATGTATCACAAAGCTTTTGAATGTAGATCTTATGAAAGAAGATATAATGGAAGATTCTATAACACCACAAGGTGTTGGAGATGTGGACGATAAGACACATATTTCTATCTAATCGGTAATCCCCAAGGAGATGCTACGCAAATTATAGTGTGGATTTTGGCCACAACCTTGAGGCCGTGGAACACAAGAAGAAAAGTCCATGATGAGGAATTCACATAGCACGGCTAGAAGAAGGAATGACGTAAGAAAGGACATATTTGAAAATATGGATACTCAGAGATCATGTTCTCAAGAGAAGGGTCATCTACGTATGGGTGAAGAAGATAGAGCAAACCGTGATCAGAATAAAATATTGAAGGAAGTTCAAATGTCAATATCAAGGCACATGTAGGTAATAAGCAGGATACTGTGCCCATGCACTCTGACCTTGAATATGTCACGTACACACATGCACTCAGCCAGTGCCAGTCGCATGTCCGCTGTAAAGACTTGGGAAAAGGCAATGCACATGGCTTGAGCTCTTGATGTGATGGTATAACTCGCTGCGTATTCAACACTGTTTGCCGCGTATTTAAGTGTTCATATAATAATATGTAAAATGTAACCATTGTACGACATTAACCCATGAGTATGTATTTGATGTCGATTTGTTGGAGTACATATGTATCGTACTTTTGAAGTTTCATTAATATGTCTTAAGGATGTAATATTGGAAGCATATTGTATTGTTGATATCATGGTGCATGCATTTTTCATGTGGATGGGATACACATTGAGACATGTAGATTGATAGGTCATTTTGTACATCATTTGGGGAATCTTAGCTTATTGACGATGGTTGATATACCCTTGCTTGGTGCAAGTAATGATGTATGATGGTAACCTCATGGATGGTATTTGTTAGGATATTGAGAGATGCACATTGTTTGGCATGTTGTTAGACGGAACGTTGGCATATATATTGGTAGATGCACATGTTGGCATATGGTGGATACATTTCATGGATGATATCTTTAGCATTGTTGATGTACATGGTTGATGTACATGGATGTTGCATGGTGGGCACACTTTGGTACATGATGTAACTGGTGTTAATATTATGGTAGCTGTAGATATTTACCTCCACATGTGAACCCTCGACGGTGAATAGAAGACCCGGGAAGCAAGAGAAACCCTAATGAGTTGGCTAATAAACCCAGAAGCTTTGTCACTTCAGTACATACTTTATAGCTGCGAATACTTCAAGAGAAGAAGTTGGCCATGTAAATAATAATAATACATTGAATGCATTAATTCTTATCCGTAAGGGGAGTAGTCAGCCCCAAGAAACTCAAGAACCACTATAAATACAAGGCTCCAATTCTCATTTCCTATGTCACATCTCGTAATTGCGCCTGCTTTTGCGCCCTGTTTGAGGAAGATTGCACCGCAGCAGCCAGCGAAGTTCTCAGTTTTGGTTGGAATATCTCTTTTCTAGGCTTCAGACTATCCGGACGCCTTTTGTGATGCATTATCCTTGGGTATTGATGCGCTACTCCTTGTTTGGCCATCTAGCCTACGGTTTGCTTCCAAAATCCTTCTCAGCCAAGGTTAAGGTTTGAGGACTATTCATATTCACATCACTTAATTGCACTTGAGAACCCGGGAAGGAAACATAGCCGCTAGATATTGAGCTCGTTGAGGTACCGCCGCTAGGGTTACTAGCGTGAGTAGTTTCCAAAGCACCGCAAATGGAAGCCAGCGTATGCTTGAAACCCTAAACCCTCTTGTTGAGGCACCTTTGAGTGAAGAGATTGACCTAATATCTAGATATATTAGTGCTTCCTCACCCCAATGCATCTCCTCGTACCTCGTAGAAGACCAATACTTGAAGTTTGGATTGGTCAAATCTAGGGTTTGACCAAGTCAAGTGCCATGATAAACTCTATGAAGTCTCGAGAACAGGCTAGATGGAGCCTCTAACTTCGCAGCATGGAATACAAGTATTTATCTCATCCTTACTAAGAATAAAGTGTTGTATATTGTGAACTGAAAGATCGTGAGGCCAAAGTTTAAAGAAGGAGAAGAGAAGGAACCACGTAACGCTAGGAAGCTATGGAGAAGTTCAAAGATGTTGACATCAATGCTACGAGCATCATAGTGGATTCCATAAAAGACCACTTGATACCCCACTCCATCTTGACTCATCGAAGAATATGTACGATGCCCCAAATCTAATCTCTTCTCGCCAGGAAACATTGGACAAGTTATGAGTCCTAAGAATGAGCTCGCGGATTACGAAGATGAATGATGATGATAGCATAACATCATGGTTTGTAAGGATCTTCTAGCCAGAGATCAACACCAAGCTATTGAAGAGATCACTTCAGAAAGGAATTGGTAAACATAGTACTCAATGGTCTTCCCAAGACATGGGATGCATTCCGCAAGCATGAACACACGGAAGGAGCACCACATTTGAAGAACTTTGACTTGTTGTGCTCAAGAAGAATCCATGATCAATGAAAAAGAGAAACCTCAAAAGAAGCACAATGATCAATCCTTCACGCAAAGAAGATTCAAGAACCTTTAGGACAAAAAGAAAGCCTGACAAAGCATGCCAAAAGAAAAGAAAGACACGTAAAATACCGCGGCTTCAACTGCCGGTTACCACCACAAGTGAACCTGCTGTTCCGGAAAGATGTTGAAAAGGAAGGAGAAACACGAAGCACGATCGGCTGAAGAAAAGGAAACCCGAAAGAAGACCAAGGTGATGGAGGACTTCTACTAAAAGGTAACAACACTTCTTATTTTCTTGTATATATCTTTCTTGCATCATCTCCAGACATATCTTGTATATCTATCTCCTTGGAACACATGATCTTCCAACAGAACCATACCTAAGGAAAGAACAACAAGACAAAGGATGAAATAATCAATAGATAATACATATGAGTTAATAAACATAACCATCCGAATACATTACAAGATAAGACCGAAATCATAATCAATCTTGAAGAGACTTGGAAGAAGTAAAGACAGAAAAAGTCAACAATCGAAGGAAACTAGAAAGAGTCATGACATTAGATAGAAGACAACAAGACGGAAGCTGGATTCTATGACAAGAAAACCAATTATATATATTGCGTAAGACAATAAGTATGTAGATGGAAGCATGGACTTCATTATATACTGTAAAAGACAATAAGGATAGGAGATGGAAGCATGGACTCACTGTATCTAAGGAGCAGATTATATTAATTCATATTGATAAAGCAAGGATCGAGGGAGCTAATCTTATGGTCCATTGAAGATGATGAAATGGAGTATATCCATGGTAGTAGCCATGAAAGATGATGTGTTCACTAACTACGTATGAAGACCTCTCTCAAGAAAAGCCCTAGCATTCCCTGTTGTCCATCCGCATCCGATCCCATGGATGAAAGGTAGAAGTGGAATTTAGGGCATGGAATCTACAAGAAAATTCATGGACCCAAAAGTAAAAGAAAACATCAAGAAGAACATAAAGATTCCAAGAAAGAAAAGAAGAACCGTAATCAACCACCATTGTATCAAGAATCACAAGATTGGCTCACCGATAAGAACTCCACCATAAACCAAGAAGAAGAACTGAAGTGATGAAGAACAGTGTATTTAAGACTTATGAATGAAAGAATTTCATGGTGATCCAACCAAAAGTTCTCTCGTGATGGAGGGAGGGAGACTATGATGATTTAATTGTCTCGCATTAACCATATTTATCTCATATAAGTTAGCACATCATCCGCAACATCCATGATCTGAAATTCTCAAGATCGCATTTAATGCAAAAGAATGTTCTCCAGAAATTGAATAAAGAGCGTATAAAAAACAATCTCAAGACTTTGAAGATACCAGAAGAGTCTCCCCAGATGCGTATTATCAACATGATGGAGAACTCCGCTGCATAGCAACAAGTGTATGAAGATTCTATAAAACATCAAGATGACTAAATTCGTAAGATCAGATCTCATGATGACAAAAGAAGTGGACCACATGGATATGTTCCAGCTTCCAACTATGATATACTCTACTGCTCGTATCCACATGAAGTCTCACAGTATTCCAGACTAAAGTAAAGCATTACATTATCCATAATGATGTCCAGAAAGGAGAAAGATTCTCCAATACATATCTCCAGATAAGCATACATTTTGGTAAAGCCTCTATTCAGATGAAAGAACTTGCATACTCAAGGTAGAGATCGTGGAAATAACTCTAAGGGAAGACTCTCCAAGATAGAAGAAGGTACGCAAACATTTATTTTTGTAATTGAAATAACTCCTCCAAAGCTAGGGAGGGAGCATTGAAAATATTATTTATCTTTGTAATTGAAAACAGTCCTGCATCGGATGACAAGCTCGTTCGGAAAGTAAGAGAAACCATATCCAAATATCATTTTTTTTAAATTCATCTTGTGGGTCGTTGTGAAGTTTAAATAAACAACGGTGGAAAATAGGGTTTTGTGGTTAGTCCCGGAACTAGTCAAAATCAGGTGTATCAGGTAAAGTCATGCACCTTCATAATGTGATACAAATTTAGTGAGAGACCAATCAAGGTTATATTATAGTATTTAGTAGTCTTTATCAGTTTTACATCTATTCATCTAATCTTTTGAAGTGGGCACGCTTCTGTCGCTCTCTAGAATAGCCGTAATTCAAGGTATGCCATTTTTACTATAACTCCTTTCTCGAGAGGTTCCAGCAAAAGCCAATTCTAGAGGAATTGCATGTTCACATTGAAGAACACGTATAATAATTTTACATCTTTATTCAACATTGTACAAAGTTACATGGTCATCAAGTTAGGTCAATTTAACCAAACTAGTCATGGTTGAGACAAGAAGTTGATGATTTGGCACATACATGAGGGTGTATAGTTGATGATGTTGGTGCATATTGATGGAGTCATTGTTGATGATTAGCTGACACATGGACCTATATCTCAGGATGGTTGGATGCACTTGTTTATATACTGTGTTGATTGCGTTGTTTGGTAGGTTGGTGCCTGGTTGATGCTTTTGTTTATGGTACATATTGATATTTGTTGAGGATTGCTGCCTACATCAGTTGATGTCGAGGAATGAAAGTTTCAGCCCCTATATAGAGTCGGTTCTCTTGTAGAGTTGCATCATTTAGTTGTTGTCGATAAACCCCAATGATTGTAGTCCTGCATTAAAAGGAAAAATTGTACATACATCTTGTGTTCTTTGTGTTCATTGTGGTGATGACTTGTTGATGATATATTGTTGATATATGTTGCTGATATGTGCTCACATCTAACTGGTTATAAATGAAAACAATGGGTAATGAATAAATGTTGAATGCTAATTGATGAGTTTTTGTGCAAGAGGGAAGTTTTGGGAAAAAGAGTCCCACACTCATTCACCCCCCCTCTAAGTGTGGTAGGTGTGTCCAACACAATACTCTTAGAGACAATTGTTTTTGAAGTATCGCAGTGACCTACATAGGTACATATAATTAGAAATAGATTTCCTATAAATACCCTTAGTAGGATTTGCTTATTGATGTTCTCTCAAAATTGAACAGAAATGTCAATAGAAAAATAAGTGAAAGTTTGGGTCCACAGATCAACAAAAAAAGAAGCATGGAAAAGTTGGTCATAACCCACAAAACAAGGGACATAGAAAGAAAATTGAACCTTATGATAACCGATCCAAGCTACAATAAAAGACAAATAATGGTAAGGTGAACAAGGATACTGGAAAGTGGTGTGAGTTCCAAAAAATTCCTTGGCATAACACTGATGAATGCCACTCAAAAAAATCATTGTTGGATGATATTAAAGAAAATGAGTCAAACCCTGACTCATAATCTGATTTAGAATGGAGAAAGAAAATCACCGAAGTAGAACCTAGTGCTACCATCACAATTCCATAAATATCCAACCATATGAGTTTTAGGAGATTGAGGACGGGGAGTGACTCTTCCATTCACATACATGGTTTAAGGGAACCCCACTAGAGGAGCTCATTTTCTATATAGCAGAAGAAGGTTGAAAATATTCTAGAGGAGCTCAAAGATAGTTTTTCACCTGCAATGGTGCCTTTACACTACCAAGTCAAGCATTCCATTGACTTGGTTCCTGGTGCTCCCTCACAAAATGTTCAAATCTATAGATGCTCCATTCCAAAGAATGATATTAGTCCATATGTTCAACATATATATAATAGAACCCTTCATAGCCCCATTGGCCATGGCCCTTTTAAGGTGTGCTTAGGGTTCCATCCATTATCCACCATTGATATATCTCTTCTTGTTGCATCTTCATTGATAGAGTACTATGATACTCATACCAAGACATATCATGCATTTAGATATGTTGAACATATCTATCACCTCCAACAACAAGTTCATGAAATCCGTCAATAGGACAATTCCAACTACAAGATCCACAACTACTTCAACAAAGAAAGTGAATCACCAAGTTTCAAATTGCGCAAAATTTTTCCCATATCCCAAGGGAACTTGATGTAATGGAGACTATTACCTCCTAATGGGGGAGGATTGATACAGATACATCTCTATGGTCATCCACCTTTTCCACTAAATCAATGTTTTCAATCCTGTGGTTTTGATAAACCATGATATTCACCATTTTGATGAGGAATAGAGTGTAATTCCATCTCCATTTCTTAATTAAAACCATCATGTAATGATTCCTACAATGTTAATGAACATGATATCATAGGAACTCCGTAGTGAAGCACACTTTGGCTAGAGTAGTAGTTGGATGGGTGACCCCTGAGAAGTATCCCTATGGAATTTTGTTAACTTAGACCAATTTATCCTCCATTCATCATGGGAATTATTCTCCTCTCACTCTTTGATATATAATCGAGGTGATGGAGGTCCTTTGAGCATGTAATGGAGTGTGATGCAATGGTTATTGAAAATTAGTTTAGTCGACATCTCTTTCTCTTCATAGATAAGGTACAACCTTTTTATCCAATTTGTGTTTCATAATGTTTTTATATTTTATTCAATAATAAAATTTGGGTTTCACTGTATTTCTGAGCTCTCTGCTATATTCTTTTGCATATCCCATTTTTCCTCAACATAGTCCAGATCAAATACATAGTTAGTTTCCATGCATCGATCTATAGATAGGTATGACATGTTTTTACCAAAAACCCATGTTGTTAGTATAGTTAAAGAAGGTACTAGTGAACAAGAACAACAACAACAAGATTGTGAGGACCTTTTTTTGAGAAGATATTCAACAAATAATTGAGAAATTCATTGAGAATCCTAAATAAAAATCATAGATTTTCATATATCATTTATTTGACTTTGTGAATCCTTTTACGATAGAGAGGGATCTACATATTATAACTTTATGGTAGAAGAGGAAGATGAACAACCTAAAAAATTTCAATTTGTAGTTTTGGAAACTAATGAAGCCACATTGATGAGTAACAATGATAATTTTTCATTTCCTAATTTTCATGTTCTCACTATTCAAGACCCTAATACATGACTTTCTTAGTTTGATGTTGTCTATATAACCTATGACAATGCATCTGATATTCACAAAGTCATTTTCTCTCTCTACATTGAAGGAATCAACCTTGAGATGGTTCATGCGATTGGAGAGAAATACTATCATATTTTGGGAGTAGATGAAGAAAAAAATTATTGACCCTCTCAAAAAAATGTCCCCATGTTATCTTGAGAGGCTGTCGTAAAATAAAACCTACGCTAATTAAAAAATGAACTTTTGGGAGAACTCAAGAATATGTTTGTAAAACTATATATCCTTCAATATTATAAAGATGTACTCATCTACAATTATTTCATCAAATAATTCTACCCTATGAGAAATAAGGAAAAGAAGAAAGATATCCCTATGGTAAATGTTACAAGGAAAATCACTAATTTCATGTTATGCAAGGTTTCCACACCCTAACAGTCTGAGCTAAGAAGTAATATAGTAAATTTGTACATTAATAAGATCTTGATCGAGATTATCTTTTTTTTTTGTTGGTTTTTCCGTGAACTATGGGACTAGCCTATGGCTTGAGAAACCACGGCTTAGGGGAATCTAAGCCGTCAAAATCACCTGGGGATCGCACCCGTCCTCAGCCACACCAACCCTTAACATGATGGATTCTTTGTCACCGCGGGTTTCGAACCAATGACTTTAACATCACGAAGTTCCTTAAAAACACACTCAGTCACCCACTATCGTACACCTCTAATACTTTTGATCAAGATTATATTAATAAATTTGGAGATCAAAATTAATTTCATGACGAAGGACACAATGCCCAAGTTGAATTTAAACTAGTTGTTATGACACACACTTAATGTCCTCCATCTTGGAGATGGATCAACTATTAACCCGAATGGATTTTTACATGATGTTGTGATATCAATTAACTCAAGGGAGTAATATACTTCATCGTCCAAAAAAATAAAGAAAAAACTAACGAGTATCCAGTTATCTTAGGTAGACCTTGGATAGATACAACGAATGCACACATATGTTGTAGTATAGGGTAAATGACCATCCAAAATGGTTAACCACAAAACATATTATCTATTTAATCCCCTGCAAAACCTTTGATTAATACAAATATACCTCTAAATGTAGGTTAATAAAAATGGGGGGACACATTTCAAAGTATCATACATCTAATCACCATCATACAAACTTCTTTATCCCCTAGACAAGTATACGAGAACACAATTATTTCCAACTATATATAAAATGTGTACCCTATTGATATTATGGTAGCTGCAGGAGGTATTTACCTCCATGTGTAAACATAACAAGAATATAATATTCCGGGAAGAAAGAAGAAACCCTAATGAGTTGGATAATAACCCTAGAAGACAAGTTGGCTCAAGATGATAATTTGTATTAGGTTATTAGCCTCCAAGAGAAGATGTTGGACGTAAGAAATATTATATACTAAGTAAATAGTCACCCAGAGTGAGAAGTCAGCCCAGGCAGTTAGCCAGAATTAGTATAAATACAAGAGGCCAGTCTTCATCCTAGAAGGCATTCTCAGAACTACAGAGCTCACTTGTGCGCACTGCAATTAGCCAGTTTGTGCACAAGTTTGGAGGAGAAGTTGTTGTTGCAGTTGCTGCAGCTAGAAGATTACGTTTTGGATTGGACTATCTCTTATTCATGGTTTGGAATATCTAATTATCTCTTGCTTGGTGTTCTATCCTTGGATAAAGGTGTGCTACCCTGCATTTGGCTATCTAGCCTAGTTTTTGTTTCCAGAGTTATTCTCTGTCAAGGTTAAGGTTCTCGGAGGGTGGCTTCGGCCTATGGTTGGGTGACAATAGTGATATTGTCCATGGTAAAACAAGAACATCCATCATATTCTAACAGGTTATGGGCCCACACCTCCTTCATTTAATCTAACCACTGGAAGGGAGCATAGACATAAGGATATTAAGCTCATTGAAGAACTGTCGGTAGGGTTTCTAGCAGGAGAGGTCACCAAAGCACTGCCGCTAGGGTTACTAGAAAGTGCAGTTGCATAAACCCTAACCCTCTCATTGAGGCACCTTAAGTTAAGGAATTGACCTAATTTCTGGATAGACCAGTGTGCCCTAGCCTAGCACATCCCCTCATACTCTTAGCAAGCCAAGACGTCAAGTTTGAGTTTTGGTCAAATCTAGGGTTGACCAAGTCAAAGAATCCATGACTTACTCTATGAAGTCAGAAAACAATTTAGATGGAGCTTATAACTTCAGAGCATAGAAGACAAGGATTGACCTCATCCTTTCCAACGATAAAGTGTTGGATATCGTGAAAGGAAAGATCATGTAACTAGAGTTTGAAGAAGGAAAAGAAAAAGAACCACAAAACATTGCAGTTATGGAGAAGTTAAAATATGGTGACATCAATTCCATGAGTATCTTATTGGACTCTATAAAAGACCAATTGATACCCTTCAGATCCCATCTTGACTCATCAAAGGATATGTACAACGCGCTAACAAACCTCTTCTCAGTCAAAAACATTGGACAAGTAATGAGTCTAAAGAATGAGCTCTGTGACATGAAGATGAATGATGATGACAACATAACATCATACTTTGTGAGAATCTCTTAGTTAAGAGATCAACTACAAGCTATTGAAGAGATACTTTCAAAGAAATAATTGGTATACATAGTACTCAATGGTCTTCCCAAGACATGGGATGCATTTTCCGCAAGCATGAACACAAGGAAGGAGTATCCTACATTTGAAAAACTTTGGAATTGTTGTGCTAAAGAAGAATCAAGGATCAGTGAAAAAGAGAAACCTCAAAAGAAATACAATGATCAATCCTTCACAACAACATTCAATAACTCCAGGAACAAAAGTAAGTTTGAAAAGAAGCCAAATCAAAAGAAGGATATGTCAGAAATACAATGCTTCAACTGTCAAAAATATGGTCACTACAAGAATCATTGTCCTAAGATAAAGAAAAGGAAGGAGACACTCGAAGCATCCTTTGCTGAAGAAAGGAAACCCTTAAGGAAGACCAAGCAGGATAAAGAAGACTTCTTCCTCTAAAGACAAGGTAACAATATTCTTCATAGTTCTTGTACATATCTTGTTTGCATAGTCTCTATACATATCTTGTATATATATCTCTTAGAAGATAATATGTTCCAAGAAGAACTATACCTATGGAAGAACAACAAGATAATTCAGACAATACACATGAAAGGATGAAGTACATCAAAACAATCATGTGGAAGTTATTACATAATTAACAACTGCAAGATAAGATAAAATCAACAATTAAGAAGAAATTGGAGAAAGACTTATGACACCTTGCAAAAGGAAATAAGGATGCATACAGACGCATGGATTATGTTAGATGGAGGGAGTCATTTATATACTTCCAAAATAAAAACATGCACTCATGCATGAAGCAAGGTTTAGGAGGGATCTAATCACATGATCCATTGAAGATGATGAAGTATATATTCATGGTAGTATCCATGAAAGTTTGACTTCAGAAGAATCCCTATTCGAAAAGAAGCCTTAAAGTATCCTTGGTTGTCCATCCATATCCATGATCCTATGATGAAAGGAAGAAATTGGAATCTTCAGAGCATGGAATCTATAGAAAAATCCATGGACCCAAGATCTAAAGAGACACATGAGGAAGAACATGAAGATTCCAAGAAAGAAACAGAAGCCAAAACAACTAGCCATTGTATCAAGAATCACAAAATTACCATCTTGATATGAATTCACTAAAATAAATCAAGCAGAGGAACTAGAAGTTGTGATGAAGAATAGTGTATGAAATAGTTATGAATGCAAGCATTGAAAGATCTAGAACTAGAGGTTATCCCAGATGGAGGGAGAAGACTATGATGATTACTTGTTCTAGTAAACGAGACTTACCTCTACATGAGTCATTATATCATCCGCAATATCCATGGTTTGGAGTTTTACATCAGATGAATGCAAATACTGTTCTCCGGAGAAATTGAACACAGAGCGTATGCAGAGAAACTTCAAACCTTTTAGGTATACCAGAAAGAGACCCTTGTATGCAGATGGAAGAAAACAACTTGGTGGAGAATCTCCAATGCACAACAAAAGTAAGGTGAATACTTTCTATAACAAAGATATTGTATCAGAATGATTACTCAGAAGATCAGGATGATGGATTGCCAATCCATGACAAATATCTCATGATGATGGAAGAAGTGCCACATGGATATGTTCCAATTTGAGCCTTGCCACTATTTTATGAGCTAATGGGGAAGAAAATATGAATCCAATAATGACACACTATATTGATCAGAGCTATATGAAGCCTTCAAAGAAAACCAGTGTTCTAGAAACACTAAAGTTCTTTGAGATCAAGCATTACATTCTCCATGATGAAGTCCAGAAAAGAGAAGTGGTTATCTAATATATATATAACTCTACAGATGAGAAGATAAGCAAACATTTTGGTAAAGCCTTTGTCCAAGATGAAAGAGTTTGCATACTCAAGTTGGAGATCATGGAGACGACTTCCCTATTGAAAAGGAAGATATGACTCCTAGATTGGGAGGGAGAACTGATGTGTTATTGCTTTATTTATAGTCATTTTTCAGCTCGAAAAATGGTCCAGGATGAGTAGTTCATTTCCAGTTCGGAAAGTGGTTTGATTTTTCTGACGAATAGGCATTTTCCAGTATGGAAAATGGTCTAGATCAAACGATCATTTTTGTAATGAAAATGGTTCGATGGATTGTTTATGTACCATAGAAAACAATTTCCCATTGTGTTTAACGTGGGGAATGGTCTAGGATAGTCTCTCTTCTTCATGGTTAATCAAGAATGCTAGTTTGCCTTGCCGGATAGTCATTCTTTTGAAGCTCATAGTTGTGAGCAGTTTCAAAGAATGGTTTGTTTTGGAGGTTGATACAGGATAGCCATTTCCTTAGGAAATGGTCAAAACTGTCATTCCCTAGGACATATCCATTCTCTCCAGGTTTCACTTTGTTTAGTGCCGGAGGAATGGCCCAAATAGGTGAATGGTCCATGTTCAACAATTAGGATAGGCATTCCTTAGGGTAGATTCATTCTCTCCAGGTTACACTTTGTTTAATGTCAGAGGAATGGCCCAAGGTGGGGAATGGCCGAGGCTCAGAAATTAGGACAATTATTCTTCCTTGCTTGAGAAGAATAGTCTAGATAGCTCATCATTGATATTTGACCTTCTAAGGGAAGATGGTATTCCAGATCTCACAGATGTGAGTGGAAGAATGGCACAGATGATTCAATTTCTACCATAACATTGTTTTTGTGCAAGTTGATATCATGTGATTGTTATGAAGACTGTATGTCTCTAGACAGTAGATTTATACTAATGTGGTGGAAGTGTTCCACTGTTTGTGACTATACATCACTGATCAAGTACGTGTGTGCTACTTGGTGTGGTAGTGTACCACTAGATTGTAGTTGTGTACTACTATGGATAGACATAGTTGTGTTCTATTGAATGATACTATTCTAATTGCCTTGAACACTATCAATTGTGTTGGAAATGATTATCATCTAGATGGATGATCAATGGACTGATATTTCCCAGACGAAACATGGTTGAGGACATTTATTCCTCTAGGACATATGTGTGTATTAGAAGAATGGCTCTTTTGTCACTCTCTGGAGTGAGTGACTTATCCAAAATCATGTCTAATTACTCATATGGAGTATGGTTTCAAGAGATGATGCAACTGATGACATTGATGGTGATGATGGTACTCATGATCTAGTCATGAGATAGTCTATACAAATATGTTGATTCTACCTTGTGAATGGTATGTTTGAGCTCAAGACCACTACCTGTAATACCTCCCTAACTAGGAGGGAGTGTTGATATTATGGGCAGGAGATATTTACCTCCACATGTAAACCTAATGAGAATAGAATTTTCCAGGAAGCAAGACAAAACCCTAATGAGTTGGCTAATAACCCTAGACAACAAGTCAACTCAAGAGGATAATTTGTATTAGGTTATTAGCCTCTAAGAGAAGAAGTCAGCCAAAAGAATATTATATACTAAGTAAATAGGCACCCAAAATGAGAAGTCGGCCCAGGCAGTTAGGAAGAATTAGTATAAATACAGGAGGCTAGTCTTCATTCTAGTAGGCATTCTCAGAACTGCAGTGATCACTTGTGCTTACTGCAGTTAGCCAGTTTGTGTGCAAGTTTGGAGGAGAAGTTGTTGTTGAAGCTGTTGCAACTAATAGATTACATTTTGTCTTGGAGTATCTCTTGGTTATGGTTTGGAATATCTGATTAGCTCCTATTTGGTATGCTATCCTTGGAGAAAGGTGCACTACCCTTTGTTTGGCTATCTAACCTAGGGTTTTCTTCCGGAGTGATTCTTTGTGAAGGTTAAGGTGCTTGGAGGGTGGCTTTGGCCTATGGTTGGGTGAAAATAGTGATATTGTCTATGGAAAAATGAGCACATCCATCATATTCTAACATACCCTAGTTCTAGTAAAATTCAAGAATACGATGGGAAAAAAGAGCAAGAATACGTTGGAAGCCTTGTTGTTCTAGAACAAAACTAATGGAAAAAATTGTTCCATATTAAAATAAAATAAAATAAATATTCAAATAGTGATATGTTACCTAATAATACTCTAAAAATTAGTATCCAACTAAATTATGTTCAAGATAAAGAAATGTTGGAGATTCTAAGGAAACACAATTCATCCTTTGCTTGGGATTACAATTATGTGCAAGGAATCCATCCTGAAATTTATATGCACAATGTATACATAATAGATGATTCCTTACCCATAATATAGCCTCAAATAAAGATGAATACAATAGTAAAATATATAATGAAAGTAGAGAGGTAAGATATTTTGGATGCCAATTTTATCTATCCTGTATCTTGTTGGAAATTTGGTGACAACGAATTCCTCCAAGGATGGATTTGGATCCTATTATTCTGCGTTGGTTGAAACTAAATGGACCAAGTTAGAATATGGATAGGAGTGCATTTAATAATCAATTTCTTGTGTAAATGTGTATGAATTTTTGTATGCCCGTAGAGGGAAACAGAGAGTGATATGAGAGAGCTTGCAAGGTTGTTGTAATATCCATGATCTAAATAATAAGACAACTGATACCTTTTCTTGGTGGACGTAGCCCAAATCTGGGGCGAGCCATGTAAAATCTCTTTTTTTGTTAATCTGCGTGATTCTTGATTGTCATATGTGACTTGTGTTTTTCACATTTTCCATTCTAACAACTAGTATCGGAGCTGCGTTGGAGATCCTTGAGGCCATATCCATGGTGAAAGATCATGAATTGAGAGAGCGAGTCATGGGCGTCATCCATCAGAGGAGGAGAAATGCCATCTGTAGTGCCAAACCGTGGAGGAGGATTAGTTCCAAAACTATGGAGGAGGAGCAACGCCATTTGTGAACGAGGCATGACGTTTTCTCATCACCATGGGTCACTCCTCGTAAAGGGAACGACAACTATGTGTCTACCCTTCATGCTAGCCCCATCCTCTGAAATTAACGTGGCCCACTCCAGTTATGAGGAGCGACAAATCTTGCACATTGATGGCATGCCCTAGTATGTTGTATGGACGATACGAATTTGTGAAGATAGAAGTGGTAAACTTATGATGACAGGCGTGATGCCTCTAAAATCATAGATGTGAGCCTCTACTACAGAGATGTGCGATGATTTTCTAAGAAACCGCACTGTGTGGCTCTTATCAGGTGTGATGATATGTTGATATGGAAATAACTCAAAGTGCCAAATTCTAAATCAAGAATTTCAATAATAAGAACAATTTTGAGATCTAGAAGGTTCAGATGCATGATTTGCTCATGCAACAAGGCGTGGTCAAGAATCTTTTGGGAAAATCAAAGAAACCCACGACCATAACAAATGAATACTAGGATGAGATCTATGCGAGAACACTAAGTTCCATACACCTATGTTTGGTTGATGATGTTTTGTTCAACATTGTTGTGGAGAAGAAAACAGTCGATTTGTGGATGAAGCTGGAAATCCTGTACATTTCAAAATCCTTGACGAACAGGATCTTCCTAAAAAGGAAATTATATAGTTTGTCATGAAGGAAGGTACGAAAATATATTATCATTTAAATATTTTGAATACTCTCTTAGTTCAATTGACTAGCATGGGAGTAAAATTTGATTCTGAAGACAAGGCAATTACATTATTGTGTTCTTTTCCCTTGTCATGGGATCACTTTGTTACCTCTATTAGTTTCATCACAAAAAAAATTATTGAGTTTGATGTTATTGTTGGAGCACTACTGTTTGAGGAAACAAAGAAGAAATCCAATTCAAAAATCTCTACATGTAAGGTGATGGTGGTCAGAGGCAGACCTAAAGAAAGAGGACAGGGTCAGAGAGATTTTTTGAAAGTCAAAGGGAAAAAAGAGCAAGATTAAGTGTTTGTTTTGTGGAAAATCGAGACACCTAAAGAAGGATTGTTGGAAGCGACAAAAAGCCTCCAAAGACGACCCGCCAAAAGAAATGAAGGAAGTAAAGGAAATTGAAACAGGTTCAACAACAGGTTCAGGTATGACTGGTGAAGTTTTATCAATTAGTATTGGTTCATGTCATGATCAACAATGGTTATTAGATTCTGGGGATTCAAATCACATGTGTCTTCATAGAGAATGGTTTTTTACTTACCAGTCTATAGATGATGGAATATTTTACATGGGTAATCATATCTCGTGTAAAGTTGTGGGAATTGGTAGCATTCAAATTAAGATGTTTGATGGAACTCTTAAAATAGTAACTAATGTGAGACATGTACGTGAGCTTAGGAAGAACCTAATTTATTTGAGAGTCTTATACATTGGAGGATATAAGAGTATTGTTAAATTTGGAGTTATGAAGGTCTACAAAGGAATCCTACTGGTTATGAAAGCGAAGAAGGTTGGAAACCTATTTATTTTATAAGGAAGAACTGAGTCAGATCATGCTACAGCTATATCCAAGAATGGCAGTGGTTATGTTTGTCTATGGCATCAATGGTTGGGCCATATGAGTGAAAGAGGATTGAAGGTATTATATTATTGCAAGTTACTTCCTAGTATAAAGTCTTTAAAGTTAGATTTTTGCAAGCACTGCATTTATGGAAAACATAATAGGAATAAATTTAAAACTAGAAGACAAACTAGTGAGAGAATCCTTGACTATATCCATTATTATGTTTGGGGACCATCCCCTACTATTTAGTATGGAGGATGATCATATTTTGTAACCTTTATAGAATATTTATATAGGAATATTTGGATCTATATGTTGAAAAGAAAGGCTGATGTATTTGATGTTTTCAAGAAGTTTAGAGCTTTGGTAGAAAAGAGCACTGGTAGGTCCATTAAATGTTTAAGAACTGATAATGGTGGTGAATTTACGTCAATGGAATTTGAGAACTATTGCAAGGAGTTTGGGATTGATAGGCATAAAACCACTTCCTGTACTCCTCAACAAAATGGAGTTGTTGAACATGTGAACATGACTCTTCTAGAGAAAGCGAGGAGTATGCTTAGTAATGCCCACTTGCAGCAAGAACTATGAGAAAAAGAAGTAACTACAACTTGTTATCTGGTTAATCAATCACTGTCAATAACAATATAGTGCAAGATTCTTGAAGAGGTATGGAAATGTAACCCTTTTAATTATTCTAATCTTAAAGTTTCTGGTTGTGAAGCCTATGCTCTAATTCTGAAACATCAACGTTCTAAATTAGATCCAAAATAAAAAAGGCTTATCTTTGTTGGATATGGTGATGGCATTAAGGGGTACAGGTTTTGGGATCCTACTTTCCACAAGATCACCACTAACGGAGATGTAATATTTTATGAATCATCTCTCATCAAATCAGATGTATATGTTCAAATGAAACAAGAAGAAGTACCAAAGTATCATCAAATTCAGTTTGAAACCGATGAACGTGAACATCAACAAGTTTTTGAAGATGTTCATGAAGAGTTTCCTATAGAGGAAGACATGGTTGATGATAACAATAAACAAAATGTGGATGAGCCATAAACTTCCCTAAGGAGGTCTACGCAGGTCAGAAATCCTCCAAGAAGGTATGATGATTTGGTTTTGTCAGTTTCTTTAAGTACTAATGATGATGAACCTTCATGCTATTAGGAAGTTGTGAAGAGTTCTAACAGTGATAAATGGAAAGAAGCAATGAAGGATGAAATGAAGGCATTAGACATGAATGCCACATGGGACCTAGTAGAACTTCCAAGAGACAAAAAAGTTGTAGGTTGAAAGTGGGTCTACAAGCTGAAAAAGAGTGTTGATGATAAGGTGGAAAGGTACAAAGCAAGACTGGTTGTGAAAGGATATTCTCAGAAAGAAATTATTGACTTTCATGATATTTTTTCACCATTTGTTAAGTCTGTTTCAATTTGAATTGTGTTAGCATTAGTTGCAATACTTTATTTGGAGTTGGAGAAGCTAGATGTTAAAACTACCTTCTTACATGGAGATTTGGATGAGGAAATTTGCATGGAAAAAACTGAAGGGTTCGTTCAGAATCGCAACAATAAATTTGTTTGCAGGATCAAGAAATCATTGTATGGTTTGAGGCAGTCTCACAGACAATGGTACAAGAAATTTGACTCTTTCATGGTGAGCCAGAATTATACAAGGAGTGAGTATTATCATTGTGTCTGCTTTAAGAAATCGAATAATGGCATATTCATTATTTTAGTATTGTATGTTGACGATATGATTTTAGCAAGAAAAATCATAACTGAGATCAATAGGTTAACGGCTCATATGGCCAGGACGTTTGATATGAAAGATCTGGGAGAAGCAAGGCCTATTTTGGGCATGGAGATATTCACAGACCAGAGGAATGGAAATATTTGGTTGTCACAACAAAAGTATGTTGAGAAGATACTTTTGAGGTTTGGTATGAACGATGTGAAACCAGTTTCAGTCCCTTTGGCTTCCCATTTTAAGATTTCTTCATTTTTATGTCCTAGTACGAAAGAAGAAAAGGAATATATGTCTCGAATACCATATGCTAATGCAATAGGAATTCTAATGTATGCAATGGTGAGTAGAAGGCCAAACATTTCACATGGAGTTGGGGTTGTCAACAGATATATGGAAAATCCAAGTAAAGAGCACTGAGCAACAGTGAAATGAGTGCTTCGGTATTTGAGAGGCACAAGTGATTATCGTATCACTTATAACAATGGTTGTGAATTACCCTGTCGATATGTTGATTCTGATTTTGTAGGTGATTTGGAAAAGAGAAGGCCGAATTCAGGGTATGTATTTACTCTTGCAGGTGGAGGTATCAGTTGGATGTCAAAGCTACAGAACATTGTTTCTTTATCCACTACAGAAGCATAATGCATAGTTGTTTCGCATGCTTGCAAAGAGGCAGTTTGGTTGAAAGGTTTGTTTGGTGAGTTTGGAAGGATGCAAGACAAATTAAATTTACTTTGTGATAGTCAAAGTGATATTCACTTGGCTGAGAATCCAACCTACAACAATAAAACAAAACATATACCTATCAAGTACCATTTTGTAAGACAAGTCCTCGATGAATGTGGAGTGTCTCTTGAGAAAGTGCATACAAAAGAGAACTTTGCAGACATGTTCACAAAAACAATACGTTTAGAGAAGATACGATGGTGCTTTGCTTCTCTTGGCATGGAAAAAAATTGATAAAATAAAATAAAAAGAAAGGTATCAGGTTAATTGTTGTCAAGGTGGAGATTTTTGGAAATTTGGTGACAACAAATTCCTCCAAGGATGGATTTAGATCCTATTATTCTACGTTGGTTGAAACTAAATAGACCAAGTTAGTATATGGATACGAGTGCATTTAATAATCAATTTCTTGTGTAAATGTATATGAATTTATGTATGCTCGTAGAGGAAAATATAGAGGGATATGAGAGAGCTTGCAAGGCTGCTGCAATATCCATGATCTGAATAATAAGACAACTGATACCCTTGCTTGGTGGACGTATCCTAAATATAGGGTGAACAACGTAAAATATCTGTATGTATTAATTTGCGTGATTTTTGATTGTCATATGTGAATTGTGTTTTCCACATTTGCAATTCTAACATATCTAAGAGTGAATGGATCTCACCTTTAGTTATTCTCTCTAATAATTGAGATAAGTGTAAGATATTAGTATATTATAAAAAAATTAACAAAACTACACAAAAGCATCACTTCCCTTGACCCCTTAGTGATAAAATAATAAAATAATGGATGAATTTCCTCGTAAAAAGTAATTTTCCTTTGTATATGGTTTAATAGGTATAATAAAATACAAATTATTCTAGAGTACCAAGATAAAACAACTTTTTCTTATCCTTGGGGAGCCTTTGCTTGTAGGGTAATTCTATTTGACCCACGTGATCCCCATACAACCTTTCAAAAAGTGCTTTTGCGTATCCTTTCAGATTTGTTGCATGAAATTGTTGGGATTTAGATGGATGAATTCATTTCCTATGAGAAGACATTTTAGGAATACTTAGAAAATTTGGATAATGTCTTAAAAATATTCCAGAAAATGAACTTATCTTTAAGTAATTGGGAATCCCTCTCATGCTCGTGAGATAAGGCATATTACCAGGACATTGTTTTTCTCCTAATGGAATTGAGGTGTTTTTCTCCTAATGGAATTGAGGTAGAGCCTTTAAAAATAAAAATCATTCAACACCTACCATTACAAGTTTCATAGGACATGGAAGATTCTACATAATATTCATAAAATATCTCACCAAATTGACAACACCTTTGTTTACCCTACCTTCCAATAATGCAAAAATTGTCTACTCAATATATTTTGATAAATAATTTGATAACATAAAAGAAAAAGAAATGTCATTCCCTAGTTTACAATTCCCTATGTGGGGTATTCCTTCCCAAATTCATATTGATGCATCTAATACAAACTTAGGGGAAATTCTAGGGAAACGTGAATACAAAGAGAGACATCCTATTTAGTTACTATGAACAAATTTGTTAATAGCAAATCTTAACTTTTCTTATTGTTGTTTATGCCGTCAATAAATTTAGGTATTATATTATTGGATTTCTAGTTTTTATACATATAGACCACATAGACCTTAAATAATTGATGAATAATGTAGAATTTAATGGAATGTGCATCATAATAAATTTGGGTATTGGCTTTCTAGTCTTTATACATATAAACCACATAGACCTTAAATAATTGTTAAATAATTGATGAGTAAAGTAGAATTTAATGGAATGTGCATCATATGGTTGTTATTATGGAATGAATTTGACTTGATAATATTTGAAAAATATGGAAAATAATATGTTTTTTTCATATTTTCCATCTAATCTAATGCGTACTGTTGATGAAAAGTTTGTTCATGATTTTTTCCTAAATGAGAATATGTTTGCAATATTGCTAGAAAACCCATGTTTTGTTGATATATCAAATTACTTAGTTACATGGAACTTTTCTCAACACTTTTCCTATATAAAATAATGCAAGATCATCAAGAAGAGTGTCACATACACATGGATAAAAGGTTGTTTGTTAAAACTTGGACTAGAACAAATACTTAAACATTGCATAAGGAACCATAATGTGCATAAAATACTACATTATTGTTGTGAAGAACCTTGTTGGGGTCATTATCTTGCAAAGAGGAAAACCTATAGGATTCTCTAAGAAGGGTATTGCTAGCCAACACTTCACAAGGAAATACTAGAATATGTATGAAAGAATGGAAAATCCCACAAAAAGGGATGATATGCCACTCCAAACAAAAGCATCAATGGAACCCTTTGATAAGTAGGGTGCATACTTTGTAGGACCTATAGACCCAATTTGTAATTAAAAATAGAATATACTACTTTGCATAGACTACTTGACCAAATTGGTATACGAAACATCAATGGAAAATGTGAAAGAATAAAATGTAGGATATTTTCTTAAGAGAACATATTTTCAACATTTGTTGTGCCAAGGTAGATTCTCACAAATGAAGGAATTGAGTTTACATCAAATCTCATTGAAAATATCATTCACTTATAGAAGATTCATCATAAGCATTAGCTACTTATCACTCAATGAATGAGTAGAAGTAACAGATTTAGATATGGATAACACTCTAACAAAAACATTCACATGAGATAGAAGAGGTTAGAAAAATCGATTGACATAAGTTTATTGGGCATACAACACTACATGGTATAACACCATAGGGTTAATTTTTAAACTCGGACCTTCATGACATTCTTACAAATAGGATAGAATATCTATGACAAAAAAGAAGAGAGACTACAACATATTAATTCCCCGGATGAGTATAGGAAACATGCCATATTCCACAATAAAATGATCCAATAGTTGATAAACAAATTCACGACAATTACATCAAAGAAAAGGTCTTCAAGAAGGAGATTGTTCCCTATTATATGACTTCATATTCAATGATGTCAATGGAAATTTGAAGACAATATGGTTAGGGCCAAACTAGATTGATACATGTTATGGTAATGAGTCAGCAAAAATAAGAACCGTAGGTGAGGAACAACTACCACTTTTTGTTAATAGATACATCCTTAACCTATAAAATAAGTCATCATCAAATGAGGTTTTACTATAAATCATTGGGGTCGGCAAATAGATCTAATTCAAAGAAACAATGTTTTCAAATTACACTGATCATGTTAGAGAAAATGAAAAAATGAAAAAAAGAAAATAAAAAAACCTATGGTGATAACCTCAATAAGGCATGTAGGATAGGTATTTACTTCAAAACATCCTTTGAGTGAAATATAGGCCTTTAGAATAAAATAAAAAACAAATCGCGTCATGGTGAAATCCGCACTAAGGGACTATAAAGTAGAGCACTATTGAAAACTAGGAATGACACTTGTGCTCTAACAGAAAAAAGGGGAAAAAACAAAGAAACAATTCTTGTTCATATTTCCAACTATTGCGACATACATGTTTTATATCCAAGGCACATGAAATAGAGCATCAAAGAGAACATAAGTAACTCAAGATGACCTTTTTCAATGTCTAACTAGAAGATAAAGCCATTTCTTACCTATTCACTCTCAACAATCCATTTGATGCGCTTACCGAAGACAACATTATGTCCATCCTACATCATTAGAAATCATTCATAATAAAAATCATAGAGAAATATAGACTTAAATACTCAAAAAGATTCCATACCACTAAAAGCACCTCATACCCAACATCTCCTTTTAAAGGCACCACAAGAATCCAAGGAAATGAAAGGCTAATATACCTTTTAATGATTATAATGATATCCATATCAAATTTCATTTTTTTCATCAATATTCATGGTTCACCAAAACACAGAAGACCTATCACCCGCTATCCATACCAAATTTCATTTTTTTCATCAATATTTATGGTTCATATTTCAAGGAAAAGGGATACTATCACCCGCTATCATAAGTAGGACCTATAATGTTCTTTGGTATATTTCTTGAATTGAGGGAAATGCCAGCTCAAATGGAGACAATATGTGCAAGCTAGGTTAAGGTCAAGTGGTGCTCTATCAAATACACAACATTCACGAGTACCTTCTCAAAGGTAACAATGATTATCTTAGACTTTGTGTTTATATTACCATATGAAAACCCATTTATTCTTTCCATGGAAACATTTCTAAAGTGGTGTTAGAGTCTATAAGATGAATATGTGATCATACCAATCTTTAGATGATACTCTTGTCAAACTTATACAAAGGTTGAAATAAATATATACAACAAAAGGAACAAACACAAATATATTTAGTTATAGAGCAAAAAAAAAATGTATCGAGAAAGAAAATAATGTCAAACTCTCACACTAACCTACGAATGATTTCAATGCTCTTTTACATGTTTTTATAAAATAAATCAAACTCGAAGGATATAAAGGAATCATAATTGTAATTTGATGAACAAATAGGTATGATATGTAATGTTTCCATCATAAGAAGTCAATATTAATCTCAATACTAACACACTCTTCAAAATTCCAAGTTTTAGTATATATTAAGGCTAGGAAAATTTTAAGCACTACCAATGTCAAAGAAACCATAGACAACAAGATATCATATTTTAAGATTTCACAAAAGAGAAAATATATTGCAAAAATCCCTAATGTATCATTAAAAAAGGACTACCATTAAAGATCAATAATTGTTCATCCATAAATGTTCAGCACTAAGTTTTTCCAAAGTGCACGCCTCTTTCTAAAAAAAAAATATGTTTTAGGCATATAAAGAAAATAAGGAAACATAAAATGAAGGTAACAGGGAGAATAAAAAAATATCATCTTTCTATAAAAAAATATGTTTTAGGCATATAAAGAAAATAAGGAAACATAGAATGAAGGTAACAGGGAGAATAAAAAAATATCATATTTCAAAATTTATGAGTTGTTATCATTGATGATATTCTTAAATTTTACAAATTTTCATATTTTTTGCATGGAAAAAAAAATAAAGGTGGAAAATAAATTTCTCCATAAAAATAGTATATAAATGAGATTTGCAATAAAAAAACAAGTTCAATTATCTACATATCAAACTTTTTAATATTTAATGCAATCAAAACTCAACAACAAATTAAACAGAGGAGAAGAAATATCTTCATACTATATGGATGATGAAGTTTTCATTTCATCATTTCAAAACAAGAATCATGTGTACACACCTTAAGGTACATGAAATTGTTGTTCCATTAACTTTACACTAACACAATGCAATAATTTATGTTGCAACTTCCATTCATTATTGCTCCACCCATCATTTCAATACATTATCTAAATACTTCCATCACACCTTCATATTATTTTTAAAGCATATTTTCATTCCAACAAGACATTACATAAGTGTTAATATATATGCTTATTAGTGGAACATAAATAAATACTCCTACAAAGGTGTCCACTTACAAGCACGTACATGAACCCTACATGAACCTATAGGAAGTTACAAATTAATTTTCCTATAGGCGCACAAACTAATGCACATATTAATCCACATATTACTTTATATATAAGATACCATTTTCAACCTACTATGGTTTCAAAGGTATTATTTACAACAATGGGGATATATGCATTAGAATTAGACTTTACACGAAGAAATTCTATTTTTCAAAGTGTTTGATAAAAAGTCTTAATGTAGATCGCGGAAAATCTATGCTAGATGATGGAAATTAATTTCAAGAGTGAATCCACATTAATATCAATGTTCATGGAAATATGTTGCAAAGTTTTTGATTCATCATTGTGGCCATATGTCCCGGAACTTTGAATGCATAGGAACAATTGTAGAATGTACGCCATATGTTTGGAAAAATCTCTCAATAAGAATAAGTTAGGGAAGAAGTGTTTGAAGCCTAAGATTGTGTAATCAGATATCTCAATTCTCAAATGGGATCATTTTCAAAGAATCCATGAAGGTTGTGGAGGCGACAATTGAAGTAATTCAATA
The DNA here is from genome assembly GCA_010110895.2 of Picea sitchensis. NCBI lineage: Eukaryota > Viridiplantae > Streptophyta > Pinopsida > Pinales > Pinaceae > Picea > Picea sitchensis. The sequence continues at coordinate 109,160 of SNQJ01S0004953.1, read as the reverse complement.
ATTGCAAAGTGTGTCTTCTTGAGAAATGGGCAATTTGTAAAATCTGTAAAAAAAGGCCAATTTGATTATGGTAAAAAATCAAATTGGTGATAATAAGCTCACAATTTAGTCGAAATTTCAAAGATCAAAAGGATTTATATGTTCCTTTCTAGGAACGTTGAAACCTTTCTAATCAAAATAACATTAAAGATTATTGGATTATTTCAAAATTTTGATGTTCAAAATCCACCCAATGGTTTTCATATCATTTCAAAATTTACGAGTATGGAGTTTCTTGAAGGGCATTGGAGTATTTCACAAGTTCGATGTTTGAAATTTCTCCAATGGATTTTAGAAGTTTGGAGAATCTAAATTTTGGAATTCCTTGCAGAATTTTATATTGGTTTGGAGAATCAAAGATTTAAAATTCCTTTGAAAATTTTAGATGCATTTGAAATATTGATTTTAAATTTTTCCCAACTTCTTCTATTGTGTAAGTAAAGTTTAAAGATTGATTTTTTATTTTTATTTTTTAATTTTGGAGCTATTTCAAAAATAAAAGGTTAGGAAAGACAATGATTATAGATGAGTTAAAATCTTCAATGGTTATAGATGAACTAAAAACTTAAAAATTTGATAACTTTTCGATGCTTTTATATGAGTTCAAAAAATCAAAGTTTAAAAAGGTGCCAATGGTATTGGAAAATAACAAAATATCAAATTTTGAGAAGGTCCTGATGGGTTCAGGAAAGAAGTTATGAAGGGATCTAATGGTTTTGAGGAAGAATTTGCAAACGAACATGATGGATTTAGGGAAGATTTAAAGTTCAAAGTTTTTATTTTCTCAAAAAGTGGAAATTCTTGAAATAAAATTATGAAAGGAATATTAAAATAAAAACAAAGTCTTTATCTAGTGTCTTATTTCATGTTTCCTTCCATAACTATGTCTAGGACCCCAAGACCCATATCTAGTGCTAAAAAATTATAGTGGTACCTATATACATATTTAGAGGCAAAGAATACCCTCGATAGGTCATTTTTGGTGTTTCAAGGTGTCATTCTTGGTCCTAGAATCCTAGAAGCTTCCTTTTGGGCCTAACTCTTGGATTTTCTCCCTCAACCATATCTAAGTTTGACAGACTCATAATTAATCTTCAATTACTCGTAATGATGACTATCCCCATTTAGAGACCAAGGTTACCCTGGAAAGGTTTTTTTTAGTGGTTTAACATGTTGATGGCCGTAGATGCCTAGAGAGTTTATTTAGGGCCTCACTCTGATATTTCCTCTCTCAATCATGTCAAGGGACCCAAGACCCATACCGGGTATCCAACGCTCAGAATATCTTAAATATTCCCATATCCCCACTTGAATGAAAAATATGCCATTAAGAGGTCATCTATGGTGATTTGACATGTCATTCATGACCCTTAAGCCCTATAAGTTTCATTAAACCTTTAGAAGTCAGGTGTGGTGGTCAAATGAATTGTATTTTTCCATAGATCCATATAATATTTGTACTCTATCTAAGGATTAGGTTTCCCCCCTTAAACATATCAAGGAGTTGAGACCCATACATAATGCTAAAAACATTTCGATAGCACTAACATCACTTTTTAGTGGCTAAGGTACCTTGCATAGGTGACGTGTGGTCCTTCAATGCATTTTTCATGGCTATGGATGCCTCAAATAGTTTTTTGGACCGAAGGCATGGCCCTTTTTCCTCTATTATTTCCAAGGCCCTTGGACACATACCTAATGCTCAAACCCACTTAGGTCCTCAATATGTGTACCTAGCACTAAAAAATTATAGTGGTATGCACATACATAGTTAGAGGAAAATCATTCCCTCTATAGGTCATGTGTCGTGGTTTAAGGTGTTATTATTGGCCCTAGAAGCCTACAATATTAATTTATTTCCTACCTCTTGGTTTTGTTACCCTAACCATATATAGGGTCCAAATATTCACACTAATAGTTAAAAATCGCATAGTGCTCACTATCCCAATATAAATACCAAGGATATCTTAGAAAAGTGCTCTGTTGTGGTTCAACATGTCATTGATGGTCCTATATACCTAAAATATTACTTGAGGAGGTTGTCTTTGGTTTCTTCTATTGATAATTTCTTATGCATATTTATGGTTTTTAAAACGAATTTGGCTGAACTGTAAGGTAGATGAAACCCATTGAAGAAAACCGCGCATAGCATTTGACTTGGAAATCCGGAATGTAAAGGAACAGTCTTCCATATAGTTCCAGTCATCAAATCTGCAGCTACAGAAATGTGGAAATGACAGCGAGTTCTGACCAGTTTTAGTTGGGTTCCATGAGTCGAGAAGGACGTGAAAACATAATGAAGGCGCGCACATGCTTAGACGGTTTGGATAATAATATGAAAATTGTTCCCCAAATAAGAGTTAATATATGTGTTTTGAAAGATTTTTAAGAAAGTATTATATATATATATATATATA